>CEMS01899249.1:0-11208 GCA_900068915.1 Megacollybia platyphylla | reverse complement strand
AGTAGACCATCGAGACGCAGTCGTTCTCGATCGAATAAGTATAAAGTCGATACGGTGAGAACACGATCCTCGCCAACCTAAACGACGAACATTAATTTTACGTATACCCATATTCGGTCCAGACGATCAATAGCAAACAAGCGAGTCTTCGAACGTGGGCCTGGAAGACTGGCGATGTGGTGAGCCTGAGTTATTGAACCCCACTCCTTCCTTTGGATTGAGCCTGGCTCAGGCTGTTGAACGACAACTTCCGCTTCTTCCATTGGAAAATCCCCCAGCCGTGTTGCTCGGTAGGATTGACAGCAATACTCCGAAAGACGCGTATCCCAAGGCGAGGCCAGTGTAGACGCGACCGGTGTAGACGTAGGCGCATAGGGTAATTTCCACAGCAACATCCAGTACCAGTGATAAGCGCTCATATCACTTTCCGAGGTTTTTTTCGTTTTGTTGATCTGTACAGCTTGACCTTTTACCTTGAGCTTGATCCCGCCGTTCAGGGTTAGTGCGAGCCAGTTCGTTGATGATGTCTCTATAGTGACAGAGTCCAGCTAGCTATTGTCGATCTTCAGGAGAAGAGATGTCAAGGTAGCTGACGCTGGATCAGGTACAACACCACACAATATGAGTAAGTTTGTGAGTGGTGCGTACCTGGGTATCGGAGAAGGAGAGAAGAGAACGAAGAAAGGATCTGTCGGTCCTCGGAGGTCGAGTTTGATCAATAACAAGATAGATAGATGTCTTAATGATTAATATGATGATCAGCCAGAGCTTGGTGGGACGTTGATAGTTCCGGTCAACAGCTCGAAGGTTTTCAAGTTTGTTATCAATATAGCAACGTGTGTTCCTTTTGGGTGTTGACGTGAGAGATATGGAGGGAGCAACGTTCAACAGCCTGACAATCACTATCCTTGATGGTCTAGGGTAATTACATCGCCCACGGGAAGATGTATTGTTGGGGTTTAGCGCCTCGGCACTTGGTGATACTTAGCTTGAGGTACATACAATCGGATGGCGACGTGGCGCAGTACCTGTGGAGGGAAATTACCCTGTCGATGTCGGATTAAGGTACGTCTACTGTTAGACTGTGCCTGTCCAGCGTTGAATCGACGGTGAGAGAAGGTTGGTGCCTGACAAGTGAAAATCAATCACGTGTACATCATGTTTAATTTAGGCTTCCGACGCCATCTTCCGTCAAACAACACTGCGACGCTGGGTTTTGTGTACAGTGACAGACCGGACCAGTCAACCGATCTAGCGCTGTAAGACCATGGCGTGATTAAACTGTGATTTTCATTACCAAGGGCTGTTAACTTTTTGCTGCGTCTTTCAGTCAGACTTTGTACTGTCAGTGAGGAACTCAGTACAGATACACCTATCATACCAAGTACATACATGTCGAGAAGACTTGGCTTGACTCAGCATTTGTCAGTTTCGCGTCTCCAACAGCCGTAACCTGGCAGCAAGTCTACGCGCCGGACGGCCTCTTGTAGCCTATTGTACGACCATCACGGATGGCGTCAGGCTGAGCGCTTACTCGCCAAAGGCTGTCTGTTTCGCTGCTCCAATTCTTCCGGCGGACGGATATCCCGCGGCAGAACTTGACACAAGACTTGCGGTTTTTCTAAAGTTACTTCGGCTGTGCAAATACCAGTACGCTGCTATAACGTGCATTTCTCCTGTCACTCCCGGAATCTCGAACATTTCTTCTATGCCGCACTCTGTCTTGTCGAGGTGGTATGTCGAGCTTGGAATCAAGCGTCTATCCTTCTTTGTTTCTTCGGTTTTAGATGCTCCCGCTACGCCCGCTGCCAAGGCCGCTCCATACTTAGCCGTCTCTTGAGCTACGTACGCAAATGATGCAGCTCGAAACTCCTCGATGCTTACTCTTGTCTTTTCGGAATTCCTTCCTCCGACCAAGAAACAGGCGCGCGCCTCCCGGATATCATGATGAATGCCGACGTTTCAGCTAAGGCAGGGTTGCCAACGGAGATTGACTGGTGAGCAAGTAGTGTTTCATGTTCGAACCAATTTCAAAATACAAGTTGTTTATAGCAAACGAGGTACAGGCAAGTTGGATACAGTACGACCGAGAAACCCAATTAATACAGTTTAGCTGCGTAAAGAAAGGAAAAATCATTCAAAGTGAGTGTGTATGTGGTGGAATAAACGAGCGATTATAGGCCTAACGACTCTGCGCAATCTAAGCAAGGGTTCGTCAACAGTATGATTCAGAGCGACGACTTACTATTCTAGCCAATCTCAATATCCAAACGCTCGTTCTTAATCATATCTTTCAATTTTTGAGTATCAGAGTCGCTGATATTACAGAAAATATCGGTCTTCTCTGCGTAAAGGCGGAAGCATTTAAATGGCACGGAAAGATTTGTGCGTTTGAATCTTGAACGCAACATTCGAACCAAGCAGTGGTCGACAATGGTGAGTTCGAACTTTTCTTCATAAAAGTGGAATCGACATTCCTCCAGAGAGGGAAGGAATGGGGTTCGCGTTTCCCTTCCCGTGCCTTCCAAAGAGAGAATAACGCTTCGAATGATAGCGTCCTCTCTACTGGTCGCTTCTTCGATTGTGACAGAGAGGCTTCGGAGGCGTGGAACCAGCTCTAAAAGCGGAAGAAGACCTAATTTTTTCATCGGAATCTTAGCCATATCTAGACTCTCCAATCCCTGTCCGGATCTCTTCAGGAAATGGTACAGCGCCTCTATCTCTGCCGTGGACTCGACAGGTGGTTCGGACTCGGTAGATGGGTTAGCCTGGTCAGATGAGTTGGGCTCAATCTGAGAGCCAACTCCTAACTCGACTATGGAAGGTAAATCTAGGTGATCGAGCATTAAGGCGTCTCCCAAGATCACTGTCCGTAGGTTTTCGTGCCTCAGCAGATTGGTCGGGTCAACAGGGGGTTTGAATTCTATTAGATATTGAACGTCCAATCTAGTCATCTTCGGGCAGCCTAGGACGGTCAACAAAATATCCTCGCTACTGGCCTCGTGTAGTACGACATCTTCTAACTGCCGCAAGGGCAACAGGATTTGTGACGCGAAGTCCAGCCCCGTCACGATTTCCACATTCTTCAGGCGAGGTGCTATGGCAAAGTCCTGCAATCTTGGAGTCTTGTCCGGAAAATATAGAGGGAAGTTGATGATGAGCTCTTCGAGCGAGGAGAGACGGGAAGGTGTCAAATGTTTACGAATGAGTTGAAAGTGAGTGTAAGGCATTGTCAGGTAAAAGCTGCTAATCATTCCGTCGTTTCTGAGCAACAGCCCACAGGCGTAGTCCAGCGTCGACTGATCGACTGCGTCCTCTGCAGATTCCAAGTGAAGTTCACGTGGAACTGCTTTGGAGCGCTGGACGATAGTCTCCAAACGGTCCCTTCGATGTTGGCTCCCAGGCACCGATAAACCGTACAACTGGAGGTTCAGATAGAGATTAGTCCACATGGCTGGGGTCTCAATCACGAGCGCTCGCCAGTGCGAGCAGACGCGACCCAAGACCCAGGGCATAGAAGATAAATCGATGTGGCAAGGATCGAGCGATGTGGAGAGGTGGCCGAATACTTCGGCCCATATTTCTGATGGTACACGGCGGACCACTGAGAGTACTTTCTTGTGTCTCCGGATGAAGACGAGGATAACGTCCTCCACCTGTTGTGCGCGTATGAGAGCCGCAACCAAGTGGCAAGGGCGATAAGCAGCCCTTGATCGCTTGTCTAGGGCGACTCGTAATTTCTTTAAATTGGTTCGGGCCCAGGACAGGTAATCTTTTGCGACGACGAGAGATTTTCTGATTTCATGAGCTTCGCTAGCACTTGGGCTTTCGTTAGTGTCGGTGAGATGGGAGAATCTCCGATCAAGAATCGAAATATAGCTGTAAACGGACGGAACGAGACTGGAACCGGCAGTCAACGATGTGGAGAGTGGCATCTAGCACACAAGATCAGATTGACGATGCATGGAGTCGAGGACAAGGACGAACGTTGAAGAAATGAGACAGATTGCCAAGACACGGGCGAGAATGGTTAGTTTGAGTGAGTGTAAGAGAAAAAGATCGTGGTTTGTTTGTGGACTTTGAACAACGCTTTTTGTTGGGCAAACACGGCGGACCGACAACATTCGGTTAGCGCCGCCCAGACGCGTCGCGTCACGTGTAGGCGACTGTATGTCATTGCTCTCAATTGTTCGTTGTTTGCGTACGAATACGTGTAGGACAACGAGCTACACCATGGCCAGGACGCGTAAAGCTAGCGCCCTATCCGACTCTCAGATTGTCGTAGAGAACTCCAACAAACGGGCCAAACTTGATGACGAATCACAAGCAGGTCGCACTGGCAGCCTCCCTCTTCGCTGCTTGCTTAAAATATTTATATATAGCGTCTTCCTCTACCTCAACAACGAATGGCGCCACTTTTATTGCGAGACGGGCGGAAAGTCCTTGGAAAATCGGTGCTCATGTCTCCGCCGCTGGCGGTGTAGAAAATGCAATAACGAACGCGGCTACAATTGGGTTCGCATACCGTGATCTTATATATACCTGTCTTGATTCGACACAGGGCCAATGCTTTTGCTCTCTTTATCAAATCCCAACGAAAATGGGTATCCCCGCCATTCAAGGAAGACAGCGTACGCAAATTTAAGGCACGCCTGGCAGAGCACGGTTACGATGCAAAGCATATTCTCCCTCATGGAAGCTATCTCATAAACCTCGGAAACCCTGACCCGTATGCGTTTCACTTCAGTAGTACGGTGATTGCTCACGGTGATACCAGCGAAAAGCGGAAAAAGTCTTACGACTGCTTTCTTGACGATCTCAAGAGATGCGAGCAGCTAGGTCTTCAGCTATACAACTTCCAGTGAGTCGAAATCTTGCGTTTTAGTCTGCTTATAGCTCCTCCAGCCCGGGTTCCACTGTTGGGGAAACAACAATCGAAAACTCGATCTCATTGATCGCCCAAGGTATCAATGATGTCCATAAGGCCACCAAATCTGTTATTACAGTCGTCGAAAACATGGTAAGGACTTGCCTATGCGTTATTCTGCTCTGTCATTGCAGGATCTTGGCAGGCAGGCTCGGGTAATGTCGTTGGTTTGTCGATCGTTCTTTTTACTAGTAGGTTTTCCGTAATGACCCTATTCTAGGCTCTAGTTTCGATCACCTAGCGTCTATAATCGCCCAAGTCGAAGACAAGACCCGTGTCGGTATTTGCTTAGACACTTGTAAGCAGTCGAATCGTCGAATCGTCGGTTGTCGTCAACTCACATGCTGTAGGTCATATGTTTGCTGCGGTAGGCTCCTTATACACACTTGCATCACCTTATCATGGATGAAGGGATACGATATTCGAACAAGGGAAGGTTGGGAGTAAGTTTGATTATCCTGATTATCTGAGGTTCACTAGTTTTCAGAGAAACAAGTCGGTCGTCATCCTCTATCACTGAGTATCTCTTTGATGAGGTCTAGTTTCGAAATTCGACAAAACAGTGGGACTATCCTACCTTCGCGGTATGCATTTAAACGACTCCAAGACTGCTCTTGCCTCAAACAAGGACCGGCATGAGAACGTTGGCCTGTGCGTTTATCTTTACCTTACCTTGGTCTACAAATCAACCTCTATTGAAGTGGACACCTTGGACTCGCCGCCTTCGAACACATCGTTCGTGATCCAAGAATACAAGATATCCCTCTCATCCTAGAGACACCAAGCTTTGAAAAACCTTTCGTCTGGGAGAAGGAGATCGCGGTTCTTAATGCTCTTTCTCATGCAGATTCGGAGAACGATGGGTGTGGGACCCTGGTCAACGATATCAAAGCTATAGTAAAGAAAGCCGAGAGTGAGAGCAAGAAGCCGAAAAAGAATGTAGCTAAGAGAGGGAAAAAGAAGAAGGCCAGTGAAAACGATGAGGATGACGTTGACGAGGATGATTAAGTCGTAAGTAGAAGGAATTCGAGGCTTGTGCAAGGGTCACAGTGGCTTTCCAATCTGGCACCACGGCAAAGAGTCAGAGCTGACTACAATGTCGGTGGATAACTTTGACTAAGCCCATCTCAGTGGGGATTCGGAACCATGATGTCAGCGGACGCCAATAGAGTCTATATAACACTAGACTGGATTGATTACCTACAAGACCGCGCCCATGCATATCCCTTCATTCGTTTTCGCCTTGCCGATATTCTCAACTTTCCAGGTTCAGTTTAACAATCTGTTCCACCAGCACTATCATGAGTGGCGAGCGCCCAAGGAGACAGACTTGAGGAGTCCTTGTCCAGGTCTTAACACGTACGTCATAAGTCTCACTCGAGTACAGTTCTGACCGGATACAGGCTAGCGAATCATGGATATCTTCCTCGCGACGGAAAGAATCTCACCATCTCGATGCTGAATAAAGCATGCTCTGGTAAGCCCACTAGGTAGGCTGTCAATGACTAACTCAAGACTATCAGAGGTGTTCGGTATCACCCAGGATTCTCTCTTGGTAGCAGCACATCTTGTTTTGCTCACGTCTCCTGCTCTCGATACTTTCAGTCTGGAAAACATAAGACTGTAAGCCTTCGCATCTGAGATTCCATACTGAGTTATCTCAAAAACGCTATACAGACACAATACAATCGAACATGACGTGTCTTTATCCCGTTCGGACGCTGCCCTTGGTGACAATTACCATTTTAACGAAACTATCTTTGAAACTCTCGCCAACTCGAATCCTGGAGTGGATTATTACAATGCGACATCTGCTGGACAAGTCCAGAAGCAACGATTGGTGGATCAGCGGAAAGTGAATCCGAATGCTACCAATACCGTCAAGGAATTTGGACTCAGGACGTTTGAAAGTTCGTTGTATTTGAGTACGATGGGCGATCCGTTGACTGGAGTTGCACCAAAAGAGCATGTATCATTTCAGCCTTCCGCTTCTTGCGTACTAACTGGCTGAATAGATTCGTGCAAATTCTGTTCAGAGAAGAACGACTCCCTATTGAGGAAGGTTGGCGAAAGTCGGATGAAGCAATCACACTCGAGAATTTGGGTGCTATTCAGCAAGCCATCGTGCAGAATTCTGATTGGGTGCCTGGACCTGGGAATATTATTCCGTCGGTCACCATCTTTTCGCCTCCGAACACTACAATTATCTTTTGATCAATTTGTAAGTCGTACAGAAAGCTAGTAGAATGAGACAGACATATAATCAGCCAGACCGACGCATCAGTAAAGCTAAGAAGACACAGCCATGTCCATTCTATCTCCCTGATTACCAATTCGAATGCAATCATTGAATCTACTGCGGAACGGACGATATGAAAGGCGAGAGAAGATACAGGAATAAGACATAAGACTCCACTTGGCTAGACTGTCCGCGGTCCGGCTCACCCGTCTGCCGGACCTGAACCTCCGAACCTGGTTCGGGAGGTTCGGGTGGAAAGTGGCCTTGTGGAGCAGATTTTTCTTCTTTTGCATCAAGTTTACTGTTTAAAACGAGAGCTTGTAGAAGGCCAGACAACTGCTGTATAGCAAATTGTCGCTCAGCAGGTTCAGGCCCAGACTCGTGAGGTCCGGGACCGGACCGCGGTCAGTCTGAGATCCACTCATCCTGGGTTTGCTGAAGTTTGACCGGGGCTTGGATTTGACTGGGACGGTAGATTCAGAGTAATTTACGACGCTAATATCACAGCTTCAAGAGCACACTGAATCTCTGCAGAATTTCTCTTAGATACAATTGTCAGTGACATTCGTGCATTCAGAGTGAATGTTTCAAAGATGAGGGTTTATTATGTAAATGGCGCTGCCCAGATTACCTTCCCTCTCATCTTTCTCCCAAGTTGCAGATGTCCACGACACTCGATCCATCGTCCCTTCACCAGTCTTTCCAGTCCGGAAGTTGCAATGTCTGCAAATCTGAGCATCGAAATATGCTCATGCCTTCTCTCCACTGTCAGGGGGGCGCGAGAACTGATCATGAATGTTGAATTGTCTATGAAGGAATGTTTCTGTGCGAGAACAAGTACAACCAGAACAGGATGTAGTGCTTGCTAATTCCATTCTGAACACTTTATAAGATGAAATCAAATAACATACAACGGATGCGGATGAGACGAGGTCAACTACCCTTGATGCAATCTGCAGGACAACTGCAGGATCTTCATCTATGTAAATGATGGATATGATGGCGGCTACTAGGCTTTCTTGAAAACAGACAATACACGATCGCGACGGTTTTTGTTAGGCAATATACTTAGGCGGCTACGAGCTAGAATAAAAGTACAATCCTCAGACTCGGATCTCGTGTTATATTTCAAGTTTGCACGATACACAGGCCTGAATCAAACTCAACAGGATAGGAACTACGCTGGAATTGTTAATCAAGTCGCTCAGCTTCAGGAGTGAGCGATATCATGAGTCTTTACTAAGTTAATCCTACCATAGTTTCCATGTTATCGACAAAGTTACGATCGCATTGACCCCAAACCGACAAACATCCACGACCGGGTGAATAATGCGTTTTTTGATAGCAGACTCCCTTCCTTCCTTCCTCGAATTCGAAGAATAGCATTTGTCATCAGAAGGAAGGAATCACCGGCACGGTCCCAAGATGGAACGGACGGTATCCTTACGAGGCAAGGAAGTAGACACAAGTATTGCAACTAAGTATCTACCCATCTTCGTCTCCGACTCATGAACAACTGACAAGGCCAATCACGGAAACCACACAGGAGAAACCGTAGTTTAAAACCCACAGCAACTGAATAGAAGCAATAATAGAAACATCAACCATTGGAATTCACTCTAGAACCAGCCTAGATTGGTGTTTATAACTGAAGCTATGAGAATTCCGCGTCGTATCTCCCTCTGGTTCTATTCAGTAAAGCCAAGACGCCGTCAGGTCGAGTCCAGATGATGTCTTTAAGTCCGAAATGGGTGATCCATTTTGACCCGTGTGAGAGACATCAAAGTCTCCCGACAGCAGACTCCGATACATATTGGAACAACCAGTTCAGCTTCCTCGAATTAGACATGACACGGCTACTCGAGCATCATCATCATCCTTACGTAGCGTAAATACACGTCCTCCGGAACTGCATATCTAAAGCCCCTTAGGTGCGCGTATACCTCAACATGTCTTCACCCCATCGACGGAACAGGCGCACAAGGTCGTCGTTAAAAGTATATAAGCACCGGAAGATGCGGGCAAGCGGAAGGAGGTGCTGGCGTATCGTAAACAACCCGTTTGATATATAGTGCTCTGTGAGGCGGTATCATGGCCAATGCCAGCTTCGTTCCTAGATGACCGAACTGCTGCAAGCTCTTGGTATGGACTGGCTGTCGTACAGCACTCCGTTGCAAAAAGAGAAGGGTGGGTTACTTGAGGATGTGAGCCTAACCACATGGGACAGCACAGCCTTGTGACTCTTTGGCTTGATGAAGAAGACGCAGTTAGGGATCGTGGAAAGAGATGCGTGAAGGCTCGCGAGTCGCGACGGAGAGGAAAGATTGGCTTGTTTGGGTGGAGTGCGTCGACGGGATCAAGGAGCGCAACTGAGCCTGCCCACATTTGAGGAAGCTGAAATTCATATTAGATCTTTGTGACACTTGTCTATGCAATCCATACCAATTGACCGCTGCCGACTGTCTGCTCTCTTCAGCGGTCATATCAACGAACGCTGGTTGTTTACTCCGCTCTAGGTTTATGTTCCATCTCACATTCTCGATATGCACACCGACGGTCCTCTAGACTAGCCGTGCAAAGCCCCGAGGAAGGGCTGATAACGAACAGGACTTGGTGAAGGATTCGAAAGTCAACCACGACAACAACTACGGCAAAACGTAGTACCCAGCCATGGCGATTCTGTTGAGACCCGTCTTATGAGGACTACCGACACTTTCGTAGGAGAGTAGGCTGAATGCATCGAGAGAAGAGCAATTCTTTGAGCCTGAGCTTCGAAGTCCAAATCAGATTTTTGCAGAAACACAGCGCCATTATTCCTACCAAATGACGATTGCAGCAGAACGCAATCTACAGGCATCATTTTCGGCTCGACTGTCGCCATCAGATGGACAGCTACGCAACTTCGGACTGACGTCAAAGGAGCTCCGTGTACGGATAGACCATAGGAATGACGTGCAGAGTCAACCCGAATCAAAACTTTGCAATAGCGCATCAAACGCCCCCAACCTTCAATTGTGACTTTCCGTGAGCCTCGCTTTTTCCTCCGCAGCATACTTGTCAAGTAGTGAGCATGAGAACAGAAAGAAGCCTGCGTGCCTACCTAAGACGAATTGGGAATGCTGCCGCCAGCACGCAGATGATGTCAGGGCTGACAGCTACTCTTCATACACTTCTGCGAGAACTGCGGCTATTCGTCGTGGGCAGTCCATAGCTCGCGTATACACGGAAATTTGCGGAACGACAAGGTTACTACGCGTCAGACAGGTTCGTATTTTGGTTATGTGTTGCCAGTCCCTGTCGACACGACAGTAGAATACACTAAACATACGTCAATCAGGAAATCATTGTTGTGAAACGAACGTACTGTACCCTCATACATATCATTGCGTGAAAGGGAAAGCAAAATGCTCAAGAACCCAAATTGCTCCTCCGGACAAAACAGAACAGTCGGACAATGGCCCGCATTGGTCGCTGTTTCTTGCTCAGCGACGAGGAAAGACACGAGGACGGTCAACGAACCGTCATTTAAGGAGCGAACAGTCAACGAGATCATCATTTGGTGACTAACCACGTGTCTATCAAATCCCAGACATTGGCTTGTTCTTCAGTCCACTCAGTCTTCTTCTCATCGCAGCAGGAAACGCAAAGCCCCTCCCCAATCCAATTAATGCCTTTGATTCGTTCGAGCGTCTCGAGTGGCTTGTACACACCGTCGTCTTCTAGAGCTGGTTGGATGACCAACGGCATCCATTTATCAGCAAACACGTCTGTGCATTCCATGTGCGACGTTGCGGGAGGGGTGAACAGAATCGGAGTGAAGTGATCGATAATGGAGTTCATCAGATGTTTGCACCGTACCAGAGTTTGAGGAGAAAGATGGGTACCGGCCTCTGCAGAGGTCATTTCTTCTGGGTGAAGGTTGGACGTCGTGACTACGTTGTAAAAAAGGCATTTCTGTATCTATGCGATGTTAGCTCTGGGTACGGGAATCAGGAGGAAGGTTTACCGGTTCAATATCATACAGAATTGCGAGTTCCAAGGC
>CEMS01899179.1:30966-45264 GCA_900068915.1 Megacollybia platyphylla | reverse complement strand
AAATTCGTCGTATAAGAACAGGAAGTGAGCTAGGACCTTGACCCCTGATACGAGGTCGCACTACGAAACTTTGGAAAGGCTCGATCTTGTAATGCGAAGCGCGAAAAGAAAAGTGCTGAAGAAGAGTAACCACAAGCGCCTGCTGCCTTGAGCACACAAATCTCGAGCATCAAATGAATATAGCCACCTTGATTTCGCATTGAGCAAAACTCTTTCCGATGCAGGATCGCGGGCTGTCAAAGAAACAATCAGAGCTGTCACTTATCAGCTTATGGAATGTCACCCACCCATCTCCGAAGGATAGTAGGTGACGCCGTTGCGACATCCCCTTTTCCGTTTTGCGATCCATCCAGCGCTCGGGGCGAAATTTGTCAACATCGGACCCCCATATTTCCTCATTCGAGTGCAAAACGTCAAGAGGAATGCAGATGCGAACGCCTTTGGGTATAACGAGCCAAGACTCGGACGAACCAGGAATAGGTGCCGATAAAGGAACAGTTATAGTCTCCGAGGCCTAACCATCTTCAGCCCAACCTGATCATCATGATCTTCGACAACGAACCTCTTGATGTTTCTCAATAACGGGAGTGTGCAGGCGAAGCGTTTCACAAAACACCGCATCCAACAGTGGAAATTTGGCATTGAAATCGTCGATGGATGCTTCACTTGCCAGGTAGACTTCTTCACGTAGTTTGGATTGCAGATCGGGATTCTGGGTGATTTCGTAAAAGATCCACTACGAACATCAGACGCATCAAGTATGGTGCAATAAGATTTACAGCAATCACGGCCGAAACAGTCTCGTATCCCGCAGAGATGACAGTACGCATCTGACTAACCACGTCGTCTTCACTCATATCATGTTCTGAAGCCCTAACTGGGAGGGTCGATGGACGTCGGCATGCTTAAAGTCCACTTACGCATCATAGCCATGACATTTCTGTCTCCGGCGTCACTGCCAACTTTTGCTTCCTTCCAGATGTTCACGGCGATTTTGCTCAGTTCGTGTTTTGAAAGTCTGATCATCTCCCCTTTCTCGCCGATAGCTAGGATGGAGGGAAATATCCAAAACAAAGCGCGCATGTAGAAAGAAAAAATACTGTTCTCGCTGTTGGTGAGACCATCTAGAGCGTCAGCAAGGGCATGCGGCTCTCCTGCAAGGCAATTCAAGTCATAAGAAAAGGCGGCACTTGATATTGTATCGAGACTGTAACCTTTGTCGACTTATTGAAAGCGTGTAAGAGCTCACTCACGCATAGCGACTAGCCCAAAAGGTAATCTCAACTTCAACTTCATCGGATGTGCTACTGTCTAGCTGTTTGAACCACTGTGTCGATAATTTGCTAGCGTTTTCATAGAATATAGGGGTAAATTTCCTGATGCATTGCTGACTGGAGCAATAGATCAGTGCTTGAGAGAAGAGGGAAAATTCTGGACCTAAGAGCTGCACTGAGAGGTTTGCGCATTTTCTCATGAGCTTCTTTACCTAAGGTCATTTTAGAAGGTATACATTGCAAAGCCGCGCAGAATACCTTCCACCCAGACGAGACCTTCGCCGATCGTGGCCTGAAACCATGCTCTGGTCCCGTGCGGTTTAGGGAATCTATATATCCTTTCAATGATGTATGCAACAGCTTGGGGATCCGAAATGGATAGAACTTGGTGCTGCACATCACGGTCCTGAGCAGAATGGAATCAAACAAAAAAAAAACATACACCGAAGGCACCAGAGAACTTGACAATATTTCCAAATTCTTTGTGCCAACGGATGTAGCAAGCCAGGAATTTCATGAAAGAGTAGCCACTCCTCGCCCCACAATAGAGAAGACGGACTCCTAGACAATCAGATTCTGCCACGCGAAAGAACGACAAAGGAGTACTTTGGCCCTGGAACATGTCGCAAGTAGTAGCGAGTGGAAAGAAGGCGGATGGCGTATCGGGCGGCAGCTACAAGAACAACGGCAGTGCAGACATAAAAGACTTGAACGAGTAATTGCATCGTCGTGTGGAATCTAACGCTGTTGGCGTTTGACTGTGCCAGTGGCGCCCCGCCTGAAAAGGTTTTATTGCTTTGAACGAATCGAACGGCAGGCGGAAGATCAGTCAGTTGAAATTCGTAGAGGATACTTTTCCGGACAGCGAACACCGCAAAAAGACTCGGAGTCGAAGTAGAAAATTTCCTCGAGCTGTTTGCTTTGACCAGACTAAGACTTTGACAGACTTCAGCTTTCGTGGCCACGTGGTTACATCGTGATTGCCAGCGGCAGCAACCTTTTCTCTATAATTGTATGCCTGCAAGTTCACTCCGAGGGCGCAAAAGACCGTCGAAGAAGAAATTAGATCAAGTCAACGGCTCGCCAGGCAAGGTCATGCCAAAAGTCACGTCGCCATTGAACGAATCTGCCATGGCCGTAACTTCATCATTAAATAGCATCCATATAACCCCCAGAACACCAATATCGACCAGGGGCATAGGCGTAGATGGCGAAGAGGAAGATGTTGAGCTCAGTCTACTCGGCGAGGACGAGAGACGACAGGCCGCTTTCGGAGCAGAAGAGGAAGGTATTGACAAACGTCCAATTTCTCTCAAAGACAAGAAGGCAATGGCCCTTCTATGTGTACTCTGTGAGCAATATTCACACTCATCTCGTGTAGCTTACCGACGTCCTTCAAGACCTTATACAGGGTGTTCCGGTAAGTTCTAGTTTCGTTGGGACACGTCTTCAAGCTTTAAATTCTTAACCAGTTGGGACTCGCCCTTGGTCAGTGTTCTATCCAATCTTGGGCTTCACTAACTGTATGTAGGCTCAGTTCCATTTCTACTCAAGGACAATCTATCCTACTCCCAACTTGCTACATTCGCTTTATCAAGCTATCCTTATTCACTCAAATTACTGTGGTCCCCAATAGTTGATTCAACCTATTTTGCTTCCGTTGGTCGTCGGAAGTCATGGATTATACCAATGCAACTGACCGTGGGCTCTGTGATGCTGTATATTTCTTTGAATGTTCAACGCCTGATGAATGACGTGAGAGCCCTCTTTACTCGCTTCAACTTCTGCTCATTCTGCCCAGCCGGCCAACCATGTGAATGAGCTTACGTTCGTATTTACCTCGCTCGTGTTGATCTCTGCTACCCAAGGTATCGACTTGCTGTACTCTATGAAACCAGTTGACGCGTTTCAGATATCGCTGTCGACGGTAGGACGACTCTTCCGCTTTCTCTTTGCTACTATATATTGTCTAGGTTGGGCGCTGACGCTTCTGTCCCCCGAGAATCTCTCTTACGCATCCACATGCCAGACTATTGGTCTAAATACTGGCTACTTTGCTTCATTCACAGTTTTCCTCGCATTTAACAGTGTAGACTTTGCGTTCGCCTTCCTTTCTTTTCCTTGTCCAAGCTGATGAGTACGCAGCCATAACTGGGGTCTCCCCCAACTCACTTTGAGCGCCTATCTTAAATTTTGGAGTGTCATCTCTTTTTTGGTTACCGTTTGGCTTGCTCTTTTCAAAAAGGAGGTCGGTGTCTCAAAACTGGCCTGCCGCTGCTGAGTAACACTGCAACAGGATCCCGAAAAGTTGACAGAAACAGAATTGAGTATCAAACTGGTATACAAACAGATTTGGGCGATCTGCAAATTACCGCGTAACTACGCATCCATGACTACCTAGCAAAGCTAACCCGCAGGCAGATATACGACTTCTTATAGTTGTACATTTTTTCGCTAAAATTGGCTTTGCTGCAAATGAAGCGGCGACAGGCCTCAAAATAATTGAAAAGGGTTTCAGACGTGAAGAACTTGCCATCGCAGTCCTCATAGATTTCCCATTCCAGATAATCGGTGGATACTTTGCTGCTAGATGGTCCAGAGGGGACCGCCCTTTACGCCCTTGGGTTTACGCATTCTGGCCTCGCCTTGTATTCTGTCTTGTCGCCACGTTGATCGTATACTTCTTCCCAAAACCGCCAATCTCTATTGGATTTTTTATCTTCCTGATCCTGTACACCGTGTTGTCTTC
This sequence comes from Megacollybia platyphylla, assembly GCA_900068915.1. Taxonomy (NCBI): domain Eukaryota; kingdom Fungi; phylum Basidiomycota; class Agaricomycetes; order Agaricales; family Porotheleaceae; genus Megacollybia; species Megacollybia platyphylla. Next base: position 41,241 of record CEMS01899179.1, on the reverse strand, counting down.
ACTATCTTCGTGAGTTTGCACTATATTTCCATGGAGTTGTTTATGCCATTCTGTCCAGGACTGTTCAATTTGTTGGAATCTCGGCATTCCATACCCGGATATCCGATCCCCTGATAGGTGGAACATACATGACTTTGCTGAATACATTCACGAATCTCGGAGGCACCTGGCCAAAGTGGTTTATCTTGAAGGGTGAGTTGATCTGATTCGAGTTATAATCGGTCCTTGATTCGGCACTAGGTGTCGATCTTTTTACCGTTGCTTCTTGCAAACTTCCGAACGGCACTTTAGAGGCCGCGGCAAAAGGCAAGTTGAATTCTCAAGCTCTCCCAGCATTGACTGTGTCCTTAGTGACCGAGTGTGTTTCGGAACATGGCAAGAAAATATGTCAAGAGGCTGGTGGGCAATGCATCGTAGAGACAGATGGGTACTATATCATGTCGGTGCTGTGCATGGTATTCGGAGTAATATTTCTCGTTGCATTCACTATCCCAGCCGCACGTAAATTACAAGGCAAGTCTTTTGCAAAGTGATACACAAATTTTGACTGTCGTTGTTGCAGATCTGCCACTTTCTGCCTGGCGGGTAAAAATGAGTTAATAGAAGTAGGGTACATAGAGTGGCATAATAATAGCAATACTATTGCCGTAACAGGCCATAAGTTTCCAGGATAGCGTATTTTGGACAAAGCCTCGCAACTCGAAACCTGAAGATGACTACTACCATGCATTTTGGTCCTGAATGGATGCGAACCAAGTCTTCGCAGTCTCTCACACAACTTCACTCTCCGTCTTTACCAGCAGCGCCTCCGTCGAGCGCGTCGTATTCTGCTCTATTGTCTTCAGCTCCGGCTCCTCAAACAGAGCAACACGATGAAACGAATCCATTTAGATATACAAAGGAAGAAATGCTTCGGATTTACAGAGATAATCCCTCAAAAACCGGACTCGGACTGGAGGTGGAACGCTGGGAAGGCGTCGTGCGTGAAACAGTTGCCGAGCCTATCAGTCTCCGTGCAATGTCAGAGGCGGAGGAAAAGGTTTTGTTCTTTTTTTTCGTTTCTCGGATTGCCTCATGTTCGTTATTTCAGCTCTTTGCAGGTCCACTTAACTCAGAATTACGTCGCCGACAATCTTCAGATTATCTTTCGCCTCTCTCCACTCAAAATCTAGGCTTAGACCGTAACAGAATCAACTCTGCTGCTCTAAGCCCTTTGCGAGACCGCTTTGGTAACTCCGGCATGAAAAGGCGAGACAGTGCAGGTATCCGTCAGTTCAAGATTCTCAGATGGCCACTCATATTTTCAAGATCAATTGGTACCCCGCAAGCTATCGCTGTCTGGTTCCCAGCCCCTTGCGTCACCTGTCCAACCTTCTCCTCGAACTCGTTATTTTGATGGTGTATTGAATGGTGGCGAAGCTTGGATGGCACGCAGACGCGCTTCTGAAGGCTTATTGAAAGGAGGAACAGTCCGTGAACCCAGTGGTGATGACGGTGACAATAATGGCATGAAAATCAAAGAAGAGGATGAGACGGCTCAGGAAGTGGACCCGGGCCCTGCTCAATTACATATCGAAACCTTACCTACTGATTCTGCGGAAGGGCAGTCAGGACTCGAGAACGGAATTGCACAGCTGCATCTGGATACACCTGTTCCGACAACCGTTCCAACCGGCCCACCCCCAGGTCTTGATCTCGCAAGTATTGAGTGGTCATATCTTGACCCTCAGGGCCAGGTACAAGGTACACACACGTCCCTCCAGCCTCTCGATACTTTGTCTAACTTCATCCAGGTCCATTTCGTGCTGACATAATGCAAAAGTGGCATGATGAAGGCTACTTTACCGCAGATTTACTCATGAAAAGGACTAATATTGACAAAGACTGGGTATCAGTTGGCGATTTGAGTCGTCAATCTATGGGCGAAAAAATATTTCTCTCTCCTTTTGCGCCTGCCCTTCCGCCAGGCATCAACCGGAGGACCGATTCACCTCAGCACTTGGCTACCCTCCAAGACCCACCGTTATTTACTGGCCCATATCAGCCATCTCCAGTGCGTTCTTTAAGAAGTCCAACGTTGGATCTTAATATTGGCTCCAACGCATCGTCTCCTGCTTCCTCGTTTGGTGCAGGTAGGTTCAGCAACGAATCACCCGATCCTGGCGCGTTTGTGAGCAGCAGTTACTCTTCAACAGATCCCATGCTGGGATCACGTGTGGGCAGCTTTACAGCAGAACCATCACTTATTGGACGAAGAAACACCTTTATAGATTCGCCAGTGGATCCGAATATTGCTGGAGCTTTTGGGGGAGTCGCTGGGAGAACTGGATCTACGGACAGCTTCGTGTACAACACATCTCTTGGTGGAACATGGCCATCTGCGTCTAGCTCTCTAGACCCAATTACATTGTCTTCAAATTTGGGACCTGGTGCTAATGCAGCACCGCGAGCTTACAGCAGCCATCCCCAGCCTCAAGACAACTCCTTCGGCGATCCAAGCTCGGGAAACGTGCCTTTCGATTTTGGTTTTGTTGATACAGCGAATCAGCCTCTGAATCAAATAGACAGCACCTATCCAGGCTTGACTAGCCTAGCATACAGCTCGCAGCAGCAATTCCCAGCTCCGAAGCCAGGAATCATGCCTACTTCGACTGCAACTACGATCACTCCGGTCACAACGCATACAAACGGGTGGCCTACTACATCTGATGCTCAAGAGCTCAGGCGACCCGGTCCCTTTGACGCAACGCACCCAACATCTTCTAACACTGTAGTTATAAACTCGGGATGGAGTTCTGAAGCCATGTCACAAGTTGTTCTTCCGCACAATATCGAACCTTTACAACAACTCTCTCCTGAGGAACCGAGTCCGACCATTCTCGCTCTTCCCCGAGACGAGGAGCTCGCCGCCCCAGTTTCCATTGCTGCAGAACCGGTTGTAGAGACACCCACTGTCCCCCCTATAGTCAAGAAAAGCAGGGCAAAAACTTCTAACCAAGCTCTGACGATCATTGCGCCGGCAGTAACTTCTGAAACCCCAGCTCCCCCACCGCTAGCACCTGTCGGCCCACCGAAGCCTGCGTGGGCTAAAGACGAGGAAAAAAGAAAAACATCTGGGACTTCGCTGAGTCTTCGAGAGATCCAAGATGCTGAGATACGGAAGGCTGAGGCACGTAAGGCCGCTGAGAGGGAGCGTGAGCGTTCTACCCGTCTGGCTGTGTCCCCAAGCTCTGAGGATACGACGGCATTTACCGCATCCTGGGGCTTGCCGACTTCGCAAGTTGGCTCTCGTGTTTCGCAGCCTAAGGATACGCCGATTAGTCCTTCGCCATCGACTTCCGGCTCTCAGGTGTGGACTACGACCACCAAACCTTCAGCTCCGAAGACGATGAAAGAAATTCAGGAAGAGGAAGAGCGACGGAAGAAAATGGCTTCCAAAGAGACTGCCGCTGCTGTCGCTGCACGACGGGGTTATGCAGACAGTGCCTCTGTTCCCAAAGTCAGTACCCTTCTGTTTATCCTTTGCGTGATTCGCTGAAACTGTGCAGACGGTACCCCAAGCGACGCCAAATGCCTGGGCGACCATTGGTCCTAACGGAAAAGCTACTGCTCGTCCGTCGATCACAACAGCTTCCGTTGCGACTAGTTCGACATCAGTGCCCAGGAGTAATGGAGTTGCAACAACAGCAACTCGACCTCCTGCGTCTAATAATGTAAAAACATCCCCTGTGAAGGCAGATGACGCTCCTAGTCCTTCGCACGAGTTTGTCAAGTGGCTGAATGAATCTCTCAAAGGCTTGAACAGCTCTGTAAATGGTAGGACATCTCGTATACGCTTGATCGTTGTTTGATGACATTGCAGTCGGAGAAATTATGTCTATGCTTCTCTCATTTCCTTTGGACCCCGATCCTTCAACGATAGAGCTAATCTCGGATCTCATTTACGCGAACAGTACAACGCTGGACGGAAGACGATACGCAGCGGAATATATAAACCGCCGTAAAGCTGATGCTGCTTCTCGACCAAAGGGCGGATTGAGCAATGCTGGGGGTGCAGGAAAGATTATATCTATTGCTGATGTTGTGAAAGCGCAACCTAAATCTCCGGCTTCATCTGAGTGGGGCGGATTTAAGGTTGTGAATAAGAAGAAGAAGGGAGGCAAGTAATAGAATGTTATAGCTAGTGCTTGGTATAATAGGTACTTACAATTAGTGTCCGAAAATTTGAATGCCAGAGGTAACTCTGTTGAAATTACTGTTTACATACAAGTACAATTTACGTATGAATAAGAACATTATGCATCAACTTCCGACCAGTCACTATCTGCATCGTGACTTTGTACAGATTTCCGTCTCGAAGTGGGGGTTTCATCTGCAACCGCTGAGAGAAGGAATGTGTCGCCTTCAGATTCTGCCTCACTGTCTGTAGAGACTGTTTCTGAGGGTTCGGCTTCAGATTGGATAGCTGTGGTAGTTGAAGCAGGAGGATTGGTGGAGAGTACCGTGTCTGATGAAGGCTCTACAATCTGAGAGGGATTCGAAAGAGTATCGGAGGTTTGTTCCTGTTCAACGACGCCGGTAGACTCTTGTTCTTTCTGCTCGGCTTCAAGTTCGGAAGCAAGATGCTCTTCGACTGGCAGAGACTCAGCAGCAGGTTCGACGACCAAAGAAGATTCTGAAGCAGCCTCTGATGGAATGTCGGCATTGGATTGTGGAACTTGAGCCTGTGACTCTGGCTCGAGAGGTTGATCTTCCTTCTGATCCTTTCGTTGTTTGGCTCTCCATCTACCTTCAACTTCCTTCTCTAGGTCTTCCAAAGCCCTTTCTACACGACCAACGATGTCTTTTCGCATGCCACGCAGCTGTTTGTTCCCGAAGCTGTCGATCTGATCAAGTTGGATGAGAATGTTGGTGAGAGATTGTTCATAGTATTTGATCGGATGATTGTTGGAAGTGTAGGCAAGCTTTGAAGCCACTGACGATCCAGAGTCCAAGTCGAGCTTTGATGGAAATTCAAAATCCCTCTCGAGGGCATTGAACGCTGCTTCTATCGTGCGCACAACATCAAAAGAGTGAGCGACATCACGAGACGTCGATTCCTTCTCAGTGACCGAGACGGCTTTCTCCTTGCCTTTGCTACTGGAACCTGATTGTGGGGCAGGTTTGGCATCGGTTAGAGAGGCCAAAATGGCGTGTATAGTATCTCGAATTTCAGTCGACTCGTCACTGTAAAGACGAGCTTCGAGCTGTTCCTTCAATGACTTGGACTGTAAAGCAAGTAAGCAAAGAGCAGAGATTATCAATTGAAAGAGACTTGCCTCTTGCTTGGGAGCTTCAGGTGTCTTCTTGGGCTGTGGCAGAATGCTAGGCGGTGTAGCCTCACAAGGGCAAGTTGCTTGTTTGTCGGTGGTCTGGTTGACGATAGTAGAAAATACTTTGGCTGCCATCGTTTGGCGGCTCTGAATAAATGTAAGCATTGCCCAATTTAATATCAGGACACTCACTGCCTGGCGTTGAGCTTCCTGAATACGGCGGTCGACCGATAGACGTTCGTGCCTCTGTTGTTCGATGCGACGAACGAGAGTCTTCAACTCTTCTTCTTCAGCTCGTCGCTGGCGAGTCTTCTCTTCTTCCTCTGCGAGAAGACGCCTGGCTGCTTCAATAGCCAACTGTCTTTGAGTGACTTCGGTGCGGATAGGGGCTACTTGTTGCTGAATATTAATGCCGCCATATCGTGGTTTCTGAAGTTGAATCTCGTAGAGTCTTTGGTGAAGAGCAGCCTCTTCCCTCTGGATTGCTTCTGCAGCAAGATATTCGGCCTCTGCGGCACGAACTTGCTGGAGAGCAGTGAGGTATCTGGTCCTCGGATCGAGCTGAGGCTGGCTGAGATATTCGATGGGTGCAAAGTAGGCAGACATTGTAAAAAAAACAAGAGTACTGATATCAAATACACATCGCCGCCTCTGCTTTTATAACTTTCCCCTAGCTGACGCGTCGTTGCCCGACGATTCGAGAAGGAACGCGCAATTGACTCGTAAGTATGTCAGCGACTCATCAGCCNNNTCAGCCCGATGAAATCACATGACCGTACATTAGTCATCGTGTAGTGCCTTCATCCGCTTGGACTGCAGCTTGCTAAGATCCTGTTTGATGTGTATTCTGCCTCTCAAATCGCCCATGTCATCAACTTCCATGTTCTTCCGTTTTCTCCCGATGCCCTTCTCGACATCCGTCTTCTTCAGCTTGGGTCTCCTCAGTGCCTGCTTCATCATCTCCGAGTCGGCTTCTTCGTGTCTACGCAGTACGAGGTCCATCGATGGTCCCATCGCAGTCAGCTCCACGCGTGGAATCCGAGACCCAGATGCAAGCAGTCGCGTAGTGTAGGTCCGTATATGCACCTTGGGCACTTCCTCGGTTGACGCAGGCGTTGGGCCGCAGCTTATGCTGATTACGTGCTCCAACCCTTTCAAGTGAATTTCAGAAATCTCTTCTCCATTGAACAGGCACATAAGCATTGATTTGAGCTGCATCAGCCGTGGATGCGTCTCGAAGAGGTCTGATGCAAAATGCAGTAGTGGTTTATGCCCAGCAGTCGCTTTGGTTGTCTGCAAGCTCGTCAGCAAACAGGAATTGCTAGTTGGAGCATACTTTGAACTCGGACAAGGCCTTGTAATTCTCGACGCCGACTTCGACCATATCCAGCACTCTACCATCGTACATCCGCACAAAGCAAATGTCATTCGGTCGTTTCTTGGTGCTCTGCCCAACCGCAAACATGCTCGCATCGTTCTTGCCCGCCCAGAACTCCAGACTCTCAGTAGACTCGAATGGATGCACAGTGTTTTTCTTCGAGAATGGAATCGAATTCGGTCGTGTAAGCGCAGCAAGATCTGTGAATGCTTCATTCAGTACTTGGCCTGTCTTTGTTCCCTTGACAAAGATGATCGTCCGTCGGTCCTCAATCTCTTTAGGTTCCCGAGCTACCATCGCTCGTTTCGACCGCGCATTCTTGGGCTTTCTGAAGTCAAATTAGTGCCGAGTACTTCAGCTACAATAGACTGACACTGTCCGAAGCATGGTTCCCACCAAATTTTCAGAAGTCAGGTGATCTTATTGATTCTATACCACCGTAAATACCTACATTATTATATCCTGCGTCTAGCGCTCCCTCGTTTATATTCATATCAATTTATCACTGTTCTTGGTAGACCTGTACACTCTTAACCTCCCAGTAAGCTTCCGTAAAGGATGCTCCGTTGGCTCTAACAAAGGCTTCGCAAGTCGAGACGCCAGTACGCTGAGCACAGCTCTGTTCTTGTCCTGGAATCCCCGACGATCCCCAGACACCTCCGGCCCAATCACCACTACAGTATTGTCAGTAGCAGAACACGGGCAATCAAAGGCACCTCACCAGAGCGTCGTATCAAAGATTACTGAATGATCGTAGAAAAATGTGGATGTGTTACAGTTTGTTGCAGGCCACCTGGCCATGGGTGTCCCCCATCCACTCGGCAATGGCTGTGAGTTCGTAATATCGTCCGGAATTGAGCTTCGCTCGAAAAAGTAGACGGCAATGCCGTCGGATGACCAGCTCATAGCGTAAACCTACATATCTTGTAATGAATCATTGAACGCGATGACAACACAAAGCATACCCCGCCTCCGATGCTATTGAACGCAGCTCCGAAAGAATGAGAATCTGGTGATCGAACACCACAGCCTTCATTGTTAGACTCCGCAGCGGCGCAGTTTGTACCGCCAACAATAGTACCGGTGATATTAAGGACAGACGGATCAGACGAGGCAAGTGAACATCCGGGATTCGTGTGAATCGTTGCTTGATTGTTCGTGTAGTTTGATACACCTTCAACGATGTCGATTTCGCCGCCAGCAGGCCAGTTTGGCCCATTAGTCCACCTAACGAGATTACACTGAATGTCAGTGCGATAAACAGAGCAAGCTTACCATGCAGGCCACGTCCCGCAACCTGTTGGCATATGAACGGCATCCAGAATGAACAGGCCACCATTATACGACTTTTGAGATGTGATTCGGATGCTCATGCGATTAGCAGGTACGCTTGGAGTTGTCTCCACACGCATTACTGCGTTTCCGTCACTGTTCACTTCTAACAGGTTGTTTGAACGCTGATGCTTGAATTCAGCATATAACATGAGGCCAGTGTAGAGGCTTACAGCGGTCGCTTCGTCGACATAATCAACGATTCCTTTTTAGATGTCATGAGTTCAACTTCAAAATGGATGTTGTGGCCCACCATTAGTGGGGTCCCCAGTTGTCCAGAAGCTCCACGCATCGAAGAAATTAACACCAGACTACGATGGTGAGCATGAGAAAAACAGGGCGAAAACTCGGCATACATATGAATCGACCAGCGTGAAAGGCGAGTTCGCACCGGAAGGCGATGAAGTCACAGCAGGAGACGACCCGCCTGCCGTTGCGGTGGCTGGGCTTGTCCCGTTGCTGCCGTTACCATTCGACAACGAGCTTCCTCCACCTGCAGACTTGCAATACACTACTCTTTGAGGCGTGGCATTAGAAACGGCATCCTGCGAGACAAGCAAGGCGCCGAATGCAACTCGCAGATCGCTGGCAAGTCGTTTAGTGTGTCGTTGAGCGTGATTCTGGACAGAGTGCAAGGTTCTAGAAACGATGCCTTTAGCCGCAACGATGTCGAGCAGAAGGAGCGTAAGGTAGATTGGGAGAGCCCTGAGGATCATCATGGTAAAGAGAGTAAGGGAATGGGCGATCGGCCAGCGTGCAAAAAAGCTTTTCAATGTTCCGGATACACGAGGAAAGATAAAAAAAGAAGAGGACAGTGAACTATTCTTAGCTTCAAATGTAATAAAGAGCGCACAAGTCACCTACAACGACAATATACAATAGAAGAAATGTCGACCAAGGAGATAATAGTTATCCCAAGTCCATGTCAAAACAAGAAGACCACTCGACCCTCAGCGATGGGACCCAGGTGCAAACGCCTCTCGCACGCTTCTCCTCAACTCTTCGTGTTCACGACCAGTAGAGCTTGCCACTGATGAACCTAGCTGCACATGCGACGCAGCCGCACTATGTATATCCCCATCTCCATCAACAAACTCTAGGATTCTGCGTGACAATAGCTGAATTTCACCTTGGCCATCCCCGGTCTCTGTATCCTGATACGAGTGCTGTGACCGATGAGACCCAACCGAAGATGAAGGTGAAGGTGTCTGTGAACTAGCAAGAGTTCGAATGTTGGGTATCAGTATCGTCGAAGTCCGGATATTGCTGATTAGCTGCGGGTCGCCGGACTCCAGCAGTTGTACGATCGTCCACACCGCGATGTGTTGGAAAGTGGCATCCGAACTCGTCAAGAACCGGTACAGGTACCTATGCATACCACCATCAGGTTTGTCCCATACATCACTGAACGCTGAATAGTCGTCCGATGCAGAACGGCCATCTAACGCATGATGAGTGCACAGAAGTGATAAGACTGCCAACCAACCTTTCGATGAAAGATTACCAAGAGCAGCTGCGCTGTTTCCTTGAACTTCTGAGCTAGGGGAATTTGTGAGGGGAATCAACACCTCACAAATCCCCATCTCTAGTAGGCGACCCTTCAGTTCATCTGCTAACCTGTCAGATCATGATTGACAGAACTGTAGATCACTCACCGCTCAGGGCCAGGACGGCCACGCAAGCTGTCATCTCACTTTGCACGTTCATAGGAACCTCAAGAACCAGCTCTTTGATAGACTCAACAGCACCTGCTTTAACGATTGCCGTCTTGTTCTTCTCAGAACTTGCAGCAAGGTTCCGTAGCGTGGAAATAGCATGACATTGAACCTCCTCGTTGTCCTTGAAAGACAAAAGGTTAATCAATGGCTGCAGAAATCCGGATTCGATGATAGGAGATTCGTTCTGCGGATGGATGGAGACGTTTCGGACGCAGGCCGCTGATGACAGGATGAGAGGTAGATATGTCGATTGCAAAAGACGCAACAGGGATGAAAGACCATCAGCTTTCACGATTTCCAGCTGGTACTTTTCTGTGATGGCTCAGACAGGTGACAAAAACTACACTGGAAAAAGACTAACCATCACTAGCCAGATTCCTCAGCGCGAGAGCGGCTTGACACTGAACCTTCAAACTGGAACTGTCCATGAGCATGACAAGGCTGGCTACAAGTTTAGGCTCGCTTTGAGCCAGCTTCTTTCGATTGGCACCTGCAACGGCACGTTAGGACACGAAGGTGAAGGTTAATTCGTCCC
>CEMS01899179.1:3668-23778 GCA_900068915.1 Megacollybia platyphylla | reverse complement strand
TAAGAGCGATCACGTGGCTACCAGCGGGCCGTGAGGTCAAACGACCTGCTCAGAAGAGTACCCCGCATTCTTACTCTATGACTTCTCTCCATTGAATTCTGGCAGTCATTTGTGGCAGTCGGAGTATATATGCTTCTTAGTTGCCCGCGAATAACCCGTACAATGCCCGTGATCATTTAAAACTCCTTGATGATCCTTCTTGCTGTCTTCATGGCTGTTGCTCTTTTTATCGTCGCTTGTGCAGTCGCTGCCACCTGTATCCTTGCCGCGGCTATTGTTCCCGGTGCTACTTGGACTGATACCTCGGGGAATGTGATACAGGCGCATGGAGGTGGATTCTTGAAAGTTGGATCTACCTACTACTGGTTCGGAGAAGACAAGTCCGAAAATTCCGCGTTGTTCAAGGCAGTGGGTATCCTATGCTCGTTTTATCGTTTTATCACCAATCACCTTTCGTCTCTGTAGGTCAGTTGTTACACGGTCAGACATCCATCGTACTTCACTTGTATCATCCTAAAAGTCAATACTGCTCCCTCCAGTCTACGGACCTAGTCACCTGGTCACGCCAGAACGACGCTCTGACGCCTATCTCCGGCACCATGATCTCTACTTCAAACATTGTCGAACGCCCGAAAGGTATTTTGTTCAAACTCATTAGCAACCTGTTGACCTTGAGGCTAAAGTGGTATTTAACAAGGCTGTACGCAGCGTTTACGTCCTTCATATGGTTTACTCAATCAGGAATTAGAACTCAGAGTATGTTGTGAGTGCCCCGAGCAAAGTTGCAACATCCGACTTGATGATCAATTCAGATGTGGTTTCACAGCGACACCTCCAAGTATGTTAATGCACATCTTTATCCAACTTCTTCATCTTCGTCTGAGTTATGGAGCTGCGATGGTCGGTGTAGCTACAGCGAGTACGCCGTGTGGTCCATACACTTACAAGGCTAGCTGGCAGCCTCTTGGTGCAGACTCAAGAGATATGGGATTATACCAAGGTATGATCCCTTATTTGCTTACTGACATGTTGCGACCTTTTGGTTCTAGACGGTAAGGCATGCATCATCTGGTCTAGCACTGCTCATGAATGATCCTGTAGATGATGGTTAGTGGACAGATTAACTTGGAAACATTGAACTGGCCTTCCATCAGCCGCTCAGACAACGTACCTTCTGTATGCATCAGATGGCAACCAGAACTTTAAAATATCAGGATTGGACTCCAATTATTACAACGTCTCCGCTCAAGTTAATATCTTGAATGGTTCAACCCTCGAAGCTCCAGGCATGATTAAACGGAACGGTATTTACTATTTATTTGCCTCTCATACTTCGGGTGGGCATTGCGTATTATACATTTTTGGTTTTAACACGAGAGCAAGGCTGGGCGCCCAATCCAAATCGCTGGTTTAGCGCTACTGTGTGTCGGCCTTTTTTGCACATTATAGGCGCTCAAGCGCGTAGTCACTTTCAGGGACATGGTCATCGCAAAACGATCTCGCCCCAGAGGCCGTGCGTACCTACAACTCTCAGAATGCTTATGACTTGCCTCTTGGAACTGCCGCAGTCTATATGGGTGACCGTTGGAGGTCGGATCTGCTTGGTAGTAGCCGATATATCTGGTTTCCGCTGTCTTGGTCTTCTGGTTCACCACAAATCGTGGATGCTGACGTCTGGTCTCTCAATCTAACTGCAGGCTCGTACAAATGACCACTTGATACTCTGGCTAAATTTTGTTGTCTCAGGTACATATGTTGTTGCCTCCGGTACTTCTTACGAGGCGGAAAGCGGCACCCTTGGCGGATCTGCAAACATTTCTACCAACTCAGCTTTCTCTGGTGGCAAAGTCGTTGGATACCTTGGACATGGAGGGACTGTTACTATAAACAATGTCATCGGTATTGGCACTGCTCAGTGGGTTTCCCTATACTATGCCAATGGTGAGTTGTCACCTTTATGCTTCCAGCAGCGTCGCTGATGTGCTTTAGGCGACTCGACTTGGAGAAATACTACTGTCAGTGTGAACGGAGGCTCGACAGTTTTAGTTGAGTGCGCTTGCTTAGTGTTCGCGGAAGACTCAAACGATCAATAGGTTGATCAACCAGACACAGGTACAGTAGAGCATTAAGACGTAATGAACCGCTGAACTTCTTCATAGGCGGCGGTCTGGTCGTCCTTTCTGTTCCTGTCAAGCTCACGCTTCGCAGCGGTGCCAACTCCATTACTTTTGGTGCAGGACAATCCAGTATGTACCCCATCTGTTTAACGTGATTACACTGATTACACTGATTACATTTGAAGATTATGCAGGTGATTTGGACAAAATAGTTGTTTATACTAGCAGTTAGATACAGTTGGGTGTCCTTAAGTCCAAGTCAATAAGAATGCTCTATGTCTAAATGTTGCAATGTGAACGAGCATGTGAATGTAGGTCTATGAACGGGGTCTAAAAATCTAGAGCTCTAGTAAGAAAGGCGACTCCATCCTTGCTTTAATTGCTAGAGATTTGTTCAGTAACATCGAACTTGGCAGAAAGAGACACGTTACTTCAAAGAACACAAATAATAGCACTGTGTTTGGACCCAAGCGAAGGAATGCAGGTGACCAACCCTTGAAAAGGAAGATAAAACCTTCTTCCCTTAATGAAGTACCCAGAACATGAATTAAACCATGCTTAGATGACTGGGAGTGGGGTGACATCAGTAAGGGAAAAGAAAGGAAACTGGGAACACAAACAGATGACATCAGACGTGATTTGAGAACATCGGCCGGAGAGCAGACAGCTTTGACAGCTCTTGAAAGATGAAAAGATGGTTTTCCAAACTTACTAGTAGCAAAGGCACCAGCCAGCCCACTGGCGACGACATGCAGGAGAAGATTGTCTTGCAACTGGAAATTTAGAAGCGGTATGGGATGCGCTAGTAGAGTTGACTTGAAGAGGTCGTAGCTTCACTTCTGTCAGCCAAGAAATAAACAAGACCAAAACGTACGAGCCAACTTGGGAGGCCTATGATGATGAGGACGCGCTATTTAAAGAGTGATCAACTTACATTCATGAGGACTGCACGTGTCTATGAGATGTGAGCTGCGAAACACGCGATTTCAAGGAGAATCAGAATACAGTATTCGGTATAAGACCTCTGCCCAGTCCGCGGACGCCCTCTTCTTTTACAAGACTCCAAAGACCCGAGAGAGCATTGGAATATCCATATCGGCTTTGCGGTGGCCTGAGAGCATCTGTGGTCATGCGGACCAGGAGAATATCTATACGGCGTACTTTCAGCATACAAGAAAATGCAAAAGATATACCGGTAGGATTCCCAGCAAGGCCGCCTAACCCGCCTGCGACTGCCGCAGCTATCAAGAGCTGGGGTGTTGAAGGTTTGTCCATAGAACTCTTGAATTTTTCGTACGTGCCAAGTCGCACCAAAGAATATGACATTTGCCTAAGGAGGGATGCGGACAGTCCAGCGTAGAGGCTGCCAAAACCGGATTTGGAGATGGAATTGCGAATAATCGACAGTGTAGAAGGTCGCTTTGTACCAGCTGCCGTTTCCAAAGTCTGCATACGCCTAAGGGTCTCTTTCAGTACAAGTAAAGGAAATACCATTCAATGCTCACACTTTAGTTACATCGAGTGGGTGTGTACATGCGGCGGCCACTTGTAAAAGCATTCAAAAGAAAGAACACTTTTCGAAGCTTCTACTCACTAGAAGCTGCGACTCCTTCAGGCAGTAAACGTCATTATCGAGCACCGTAAGAAGACACTAACCTCCCAGCCTGGTAGCAAATAATGAGAGTAATATCAAGCATTGAAACTGACTGACCAGAATGGGTAGCTATTCGACATCGTTGTTGGCCTGGCAGGCAACCTCAAGCCACCTGGCCAGCAAATGAATTATTTGAGCTCGGCTTCGTCGGTGGTAGTCTCCGGCTGTGATAGTGTGACCGCATTCTCCTCGTGATTCCCGTAGAGGTTCTCCTCGTGATGTCGGCCCACTAAACTATGCCTCATGGTATTAGACTATAGAGTTCGAGCTGCAGTCATGAAGTATAGATACCTTCCAATGGGACACGTTCACGCCCATGGACCCTCAACGACTCTCTGGTAATGGTATCGTGCATAACAGCGGTAATGCTGCCGGTCCCAACATTCATCTGCCCTTGGAACAACTTCGTGCGAAGGTAATTGCTACTTTCTTATCAACAACCATTCATTGCGTGTAGGTTCTCATACTCGATGGTCAGTCAGACTTCATGTTCGGCCGTCGCTCATTTTGGCTTGCTGAATCTAGTTTCTGCGAGAGTGACTCTTGTCCAGGTTGGTACATCTTCCTACACCGTTGAATGAGATCAGACTTTACAGGTCTATTCTAACCCTTCGTCTTCACCCACAAGTCGTGCAGTGTATTACTTTTCTGTACCAAATAGTGCTGCCATCTGCGCCTTTGAAATGCATACAAGCGATGGAAGGATTCTCAAAGGTACACCCAGTTAAATTGAAAGGCACTATTCACTCACGGTTCACGGTGACAGGTATTGCGAAAGATAAAACACTAGCTCGTGCCGAGTTCGAGGAGGCGATCAAGTATGGTCAAAATGCGGGGTTACTGCAATCAGTTTCAGATGATAGTGCGAGCCCAACCTACTTGCAACGTCCACTAATCCACCTCAGTATTCATGATAGCAATCGGTTCAATTCCTGCAGGAGAAACGGTGGAAACGAAGCTGACAGTAAGTCTGCTTATCTTTGAATACGTGCCCTCGACACATTCAAAATCACGCAGTATGTTATGAGCCTTATGAATGATGACAACATTGATGAAGTCAGGTTCCACCTTCCAATATGTGTTGGTCAGAGATATGGTGAGATACCTCTGGAATTAAGAGACGCCTCATCCCCCTCTGCTCTAACTCGTGTTCACGTTACTGTTGACATACAGACGAGTGGTCGTATCGAAAGCATCAAAAGTCCCAGTCATCCTGACGAGACTACGGAAACAAGGTACCCTACACATCTTGGGCGAGCCTCGCGTCGCCGAAGTACAGTTAGATTACGATCTCAGACACTTTTGGACAAAGATTTTGTTGTGGTGATACGGGCTCGTGGTCTTGATGCTCCTCGATGCTTTGCCGAGCTCGAGCGCAACGAAGATTCTGGTGTTGTCACATTGGCCATGCAGCTCGTCGTCGTGCCCAAATTCGGGTTATCCCCCATTAACCAGAAAGAGTATCTGTTCCTCGTGGACAGGAGTGGCAGTATGCAATCGGAAATGCGGATGGGAACCGCTACAGACACATTGGCCTTACTTTTGCGAATGCTCCCGTCTCGAGAGACTTTGTTCAACATTTTTAGTTTCGGGAGCTCAGTGCAGAGTCTGTGGAGCACTAGTCGACAATATAGTCCTCTTAATCTGGACGAAGCAGTACGTTGATACCGTCCTGTCAAATACTCCATTCTGACTTAGTCCAGACCAATCATGTAGAGAACATGGAAGCCAATCTCGGAGGCACTGAGATTGGAAGTGCTCTTCAGCATGTTTTATCCATGCGAACCCCAGTGATGCCTACTGCTGTTTTTGTCCTCACTGATGGGGAGGTCCAGGTAACAAATACCGTCCTTTGGAACACAAAAGCTGATTCACAATTCGTAGAAGGACGTATGTGACCAGGCCATTCTCTCAGTCAGGTCTGCCATCAGTCAAGCTGAAAGTCATGCGCCTGTCAAGGTTTACAGCCTTGGTATTGGCGGTCAAGTTTCTACTGCATTGTGCGAAGGGATTGCCAATGCAGGAAACGGTGCTTGTCTTTTCGCTGTGACGAGCGAAAGTATCGTTGCTAAATGCGCACGTCTCTTTCGCGCAGGCAGAACACCTGCTGTTGAGAACGTCAGCATTGATTGGGGGCTTTCACAAGAACATCTTTTGGTACAAAGCAGCTCCGTCTCAAACGTTAACTTTTCCGATCACTCGCCCACAATAGTACGGCTGCGGCCGTCTCCTGTTATCCAGCAATCTCCTAGTGAGATACAGACTATTAATGCAGGAATGCGACTTGCCATATTTGCCATAATAAAAATCAAGACTCTAAAAGTTCCTAAACAAGTGATATTGCGAGGGTGCCTGCAGGAGACTAACGAAGATTTCGAATTCAAAATACCTGTTCGTGACGTACAGCTAGCAAATTCGACTCCAGGACTGCCATTAGTCCACACTCTCGCAGCCTCCCACCTCATACGTGATCAAGAAGCAGAAAGAGGACCCCTCCCATCGACTTTTGGACCGGCATCTAACGAGGCTAGACGAAGAGCTGCTATTGTTCGACTTGCGGAAAGGTACCAACTGGCAAGCCAATTCACATCTTTTGTCGTCGTTGATTCCGACGAATACAGTAACTCGTCTCGTCCGAAGACTAATTTTGGACTGTGGGGGGGAAGCCAGCGTCATAGTTCCCTTGGAGAGAGGAATTCAACTTCTAATGATTCTGTGTCGCTTCACGAGACTTACATTCCTGGTGCTTGGCCAGACTCTTTATATGCATCACCATCCCATGTTGTTCTGTCAGAGACGGACAACGATGATGGGTATACTTCAACCACCACGTTCACGACACTGAGTTCTCTGGAGGATTGGTCCTCAGACTGCAGTGAATGGAGCATTCCGCCACTGTCAGAGGCAGACCAGATCATGCGGTCTAGTCCTATCCCAGCCCTTCATCCTGCATCTCCTGCCAGAAAAAGTGATCGACCTATTCAAAATACTCAAAAGGAAGCTCTGCCTATTGACGCGCAAGTTCTACAGTTGCTCAAGTCACAATTATTCGACGGATCATTTTCTTTGGACAAAGTTGGGGAATACGTTGGTGCCGTAAATATGCAGTCTGGCGTTGATAGTCGTATCTGGGCTACGGTCTTGGCTATCGCTTTCATTTCGAAGCGACAAGTTGGGTTGGAGCTTTTGGAGGATTTATTGACGAAGGCGAGGGAGTTCTTGGATGAAAATGCTAACCAAAGTGATATCGATGAGTTATTGAAACGAGCCGAAGCATTGGTACATCACAGTAGCGATTAATTTTCAATATGCATGATATATGGTCCGTGCACGTTCAACGAGGCTGTCCGTAGTAACAAGACCGTGGGAACTGACCAAGCTCTTTACTTTACTCCTGCTTGTTTTCTCAAATTTTTCTGTCTTGAAACAATGAGCCCAATCGATAACGAGGATCTTATTGACTACGAGGATGAAGAGAATGTACCCACAGCTACCGCTGCATCGACTGCCAACGGTGCTGTCGCAGGTGCTGATGGTGACGACAAAGACAAGAAAAATTTCTCTGGGATCCATTCAACTGGCTTTAGGTTGGTCTCTCTTTCTGGTGAACTTTGTTACCCATACATTATCCAGGGACTTCTTGTTGAAGCCTGAGCTTTTGCGTGCCATTTCAGACTTGGGTTTTGAGCACCCTTCAGAAGGTAACACCTAGCACCATCCATATATCCATTCATTAATACAATCTAGTTCAACAAGAATGCATCCCGCAAGCTGTACTTGGAATGGATGTCTTATGTCAAGCAAAGTCTGGCCACGGAAAAACCGCAGTATTTGTCCTGGCTACTTTGCAGCAACTGGAACCTGTCAATGGTCAAGTTTCAGTTCTCGTTCTCTGCCACACTCGTGAGCTCGCCTTCCAAATCAAAAACGAATACACTCGCTTTGCCAAGTACATGCCCGATGTACGAGTCAGCACGTTCTACGGTGGCACCCCTGTGTCAAAGGACGCAGAAATTCTTCGCGACAAGACCAAATGTCCTCACATTGTTGTTGCCACACCCGGCCGGTTGAACGCACTAGCAAGAGATAAAGTCTTGGACGCTAAAAATGTGAAGCACTTCGTTCTGGACGAGTGCGACAAAATGCTAGAGCAGCTTGGTTAGTCAAACGAATCATTTCGGCCCCGCATCATTATATTCGTCTCTTTCCTTGCCACCTCGTTGATTGTGGCTTGCTTTCTTGGCTTGTCGACACATTCAGTTGGGCAATGGTGCTGCCTTCCTTTGGTCTGGCTCGCAGGCATGGAGTAGTAGAGTCTGTGTGTGATGGAAACAGGGAAGGAAGTCAGGAGTGATTGTTCAGCATTTTTGGAGGAGTTGCAGATCAAACATGCCAACGCTGAAAAGTCCGACATTGTCTTTCTTTTTCATTTGACCCTCTCTACGTTTATTTTCTTCCTATCCGCCTTCTCATCTAATCGCGCGAAATCCACTAGACATGCGCCGTGACGTTCAAGAAATTTTTCGGGCAACACCCCACCACAAGCAAGTCATGATGTTCAGTGCAACCCTCGCCAAAGACATCCGAGTAACTTGCAAAAAGTTTATGGCCTCGGTATGTGGTTCCGATTATCAACCAGCCTAGGATGTTGACATCCTGGACAGCCTCTTGAAATCTTCGTCGACGATGAAACCAAGTTGACCCTGCATGGTCTTCAGCAACATTATGTCAAATTGGAAGAGGCTGGCAAGAATAGGAAGTTGAACGATTTACTTGACACTTTGGAATTTAACCAGGTATGTTATGCAAAGGTCCGACTGGACTATATTCCAATATCACATCCGCAGGTCGTAATTTTCGTCAAGTCCGTAGCTCGTGCTATCGAACTCGACAAACTTTTGGTCTCCTGCAATTTTCCAAGTATCAGCATTCATTCGGGTCTCCAGCAGGAAGAGAGGTTTGTGCCGTCCACATTTCTTTAATCAACATCTGAGGACTCTGCAGGATCAAACGATACACGGCTTTCAAAGCCTTTGAGAAACGAATATTGGTAGCGACCGACATCTTTGGCAGAGGTATAGATGTAGAGCGTGTCAACATTGTGATCAACTACGACTGTCCCCCTGATGCCGACAGTTATCTCCATCGTGTCGGGTAAGCAGGATGGCATATACTGTGGGTTGTATTTACCTTCGCGTAGACGTGCAGGGCGTTTTGGCACGAAAGGTCTTGCTATCACATTCGTCTCATCTGATAGCGACCAACAAGTTATGGCCGCCATTCAGTCTAGGTTCGAAGTGGCGGTTCCCGAACTCCCTGACCACATTGACCCTGCTAGCTATAGTAAGTATTCTCATTCCGATTGAACGCACAGAGTAATTTTTTTTTCAGTGACATCTTAGTCTATCTAGTATAGTATCCTGTACAAACATGTTAGTTGGAAGCTTGTTTCTGTGTCACGTTACCAAAATCGCCTTCGTGAGAGTTCCGAGACTGCCTAATTACTTCTATCCCTAAACGGTGTAATATCGCCAAGGGCTGATGAAGCGCAAGTTGAATGCGCAACCTGCTCTTCCAAATCTCTACTTTCGTATTGCAGATGGCGTTCTTTCTGTGCCCGGGTATACATTTGAGAAGGTCAAGCCTGTTGTTGATGACTCTATGTCTTTGAAACCGTCCTGTAGGCATTCCAATGGCACGATACTGGTAGCATGACCCTTCTGGCCGAAGGTAGCAGTCTGAAAGATGGAACGAATGTCTTGGCCAAAATAGCACCTTCCCAGTCAAATTCCATGATGATACTCGAACGAGAAGCACATATGTGCGTTCAGTCTAACGGATGGCTTTGAACTTACCAGCTGTTTAGTCTTGATCGTATGGCGTCCTCCGCAGACGGATACAGTTTCGCTCTCAGACTAATCGAATTTATCAACATCCCTAAAAAATCTGGAGATGTTATTGTACTTCTGCTTCACCATCCAGGTTTCAATCTACTGGGGAGATATCTGCCACCGTCCAAGATCAACGACCTCCTTCTTGCAGAGGCGCACCAGGAACCTTCACATGAAGACATGTATATGGTCGATGCCGAGGATCCGGAACTCACAGAGGATTCGGAAGTGTCTGACATCATGGATTTGGCCTCGTTTCTGGAGTAAGACATCTGCCATATAGCCTTCAGCAAAGCTCATGTCGCAGATTTGCCATTCAAGCTACTCATTGTCTCAAGGTCATTCACAAGTATGCTGCACATTCTATTCTCTGAATCACGTACTTATGATCTATGGAAGAGCTGGCGTGTTTCACCGAGAAGGTAGCGTGATTTCTCTGAGTTTGGCGTATCATAACGAGATATAGTCCGTGCAAACGCTTTTCACCTCAATTCACACTCCGGCACAGTACGCCTAGTGCACTTCGGTAACCGAGCAATCTCCCTGGAAAATTACGGCTCGCCTTCGTCTCTTGTTTTTCGGACTTTTAATGAACTAGAGAAAGTGAAATTGAAAGAGGCACTCTGCTATCTAGCACCAGAACAGACGGGAGGTATAGAAACAATAGCACAGGTATGTCTTCTACCTTTGTGCTTGAGCCTGCCGCCCATGCATACATTACAGGACCATCGAACTGATTTGTATTCTCTTGGCATCTTATTCTGGACTTTACTTGTCGGTAGAGGTCAAATGCCTTTTGAAGGTGGTCCTTTAGAGCTTTTACACGCTATTGTTCAGAAACGGCCAATGCCAGTGCATGAAGTCCGTCGAGATGTGCCACAGGTTTTGGCTGCTATAGTTGACAAGGCTAGTGCATTAGTAATCTTTTCCGGATCTCTCACGCGCTCATAATAATAGCTCTTGGCAAAAAGTCCCGATTCTCGATACCAAAGTGCCCATGGGCTAAAAGAAGATCTTTTAGAGTGTCAACGGCGGCTCCTTTCCACTGTATCCGCAGTATCTGACGATTCCTCTGAAGTAAGATAACAGTTTTTTGGTTTAGTTCTCATATAATTCTTTTCCTAGCTCATTCCTCTCTTTGAAATCGGGACGCAAGATAGATTCATGGTCAGTAGTCTGCTTCACAAAACTAGTTGTTTAACCTTTTGTGGCAGGAGTTCACAGTGCCACTCGCCCTGGTATCATCTAGCTCAAAATACTCCATATTGCTAATCATATATGACAGTTTGGTCGAGAAAAAGAACTGGAGATGATCAGAAACATTAGTTAGCCTCCATTGCATTCATTCTCTCGCTAATGTTTTGCAAGTTCGGAACACCTCGACAAGCTTTTCTTATCGATTCTCCGCGTCGCAAGACTTGACAGCAAACACAGTTTCTTCAAGCAGTCAGGATGCTGCGACGATAGCTACTGAACCGGACTCCATATCATCACGCAGTAGGTCTTCTGGAATGGGCTCCAACTCTGCTTCCCGTTCACCACGGTTCTCTCCTACTCACGAGCAAAGTACCCTGTCCTTGAGCACCGCCACTTCGTTGCCCTCAAGCGACAAATTGCGCAGAACAGCTCTCAGGTCAGGTCCTCGCGTTTCTCGTTCTCAAGTGGTCATTGTTTCGGGGCCGCCAGGGTTTGCTTTCAAGCTACACATCTTCTCAAATCTTATGTGCTGATCAGTATAGGAAAGAGTAGCATTATATTAGCAAATCAGGCAAAATGGCGATGTCAGTCGTCCTTCATTTTACTATTCGTTAGTCTTATGGTCTTATTCTGTACCCCAGCGCATGGCCTCTGGGGTCAAGCCAAGTTCCAAGATGCTGCTTCGGCACCTTTTGCAGCCATAGTAGGCATCTCGTATTGCTATTGCCATGTCAAATCTGATTTCAGTGCAGCTCGGATGTCTATCCTCGGTCCTTCGCCAGCTTATGGTCTTTAATATTGATCTTCATCGCTTCGTGACCACTTTGAAGGATAGACTTGGCCCGCAAATTCACAATATTCCACTTCTGTATCAAGGAGCTCCAGAGCTAAAAGATATACTAGAGCCTTTTGATCTTGCTCTGGATGCTCCACAGGAAGTTCTTTCTACCCGCGAACTTCGTGCACGATTTCAGACACTCGTGGAAAATGTTTTCTCTGTGATTGCAGAAACTCGGTTGTTCGCACTATTTCTGGATGATTTGCATGAAGCAGATGAATCGTAAGTTTGATTTATGGTCAGGCTAGCTCCATACTTCTTACTGTCTAGGACTCTCGATCTAGTTTCAGCTATTGTAAATACCAGAAGTCGTATGGTAACGCGAGTCCTCTACTTAATGTTGTTTCTCATGTTCTCAAGCTCATCTTTATAACCATACGGTCCGATAACGGCAAAATTATCCAACGGGTTGAATCCATGTTCACGAATCGATCTCGTCCAACCTGGATACACGTAGACCCATTGTCCTACTCAGCTATATCATCACTTGTTTCCAAAACTCTCCATCGCACAAAAGAGGATGTCACCTCTCTTTCTCGATTTGTGTTCGCAACGTCTCTGGGAAACGCTTTCAGTGCGAAGTCCGTTTTGACGACTTTTCAACGACAAAATCTTGTGTGTATCCTGTTTTTTTCTCATCACACTCTCAGTTCATTATCAGATCACCTTCAATTGGGAGCACAATCACTGGCAGTCAGTATCCCCAGCTTTATGAACTCGAATGACGTTACGATCTAGATATGATATGGCTGCTATTGAGAGGAATCTTGTGGATCAGAAAATATCAGATCCTGCAGATTTGACATTCCTTGTTTCGCATTTGAGACAACTTCCAGAAGAGGCTAGGAAATATTTAATCTGGGCGGCATTATTTGGTGAAACGTATGTCGCTATCTTTTGATGGACGAAGGCATTCATTATTGCTAGCTTCAAAGTCACAGAAGTTGCACTGATGATGGATTGGGAAGATTCTAGTGGTAGTAGCAGTGAGGATGAAGATGAGCTGACAAATCTCCACAGAGCGGTTTCAAATATCCGCAATAAAGATACGAGCAATTCCAAGGGTTCCATCCGTGGGCTACAGATAGCACTCGTTGAGGGTTGGCTCGTCCAGCGCGCTCGTGACATGTGCAGCTTTACGCATGATCGCTACCGGCAAGCAGCGCTGGCTGAGGCAGAGAACCTACCTCAAGAGTCTGTTGCCAGAATGTCATTGAGGGTCAGTCCACTGTTCACATGGTGCGATTATTGACTGTCGTCAGATTGTCCTGATGATGCTTCGCGAATCTCCTGTCGATGTCTATCGTATAGCTGAGCATGCAAACAGGTGCATTTGCTCTGACTGCCAGGCACCGACTAAACACACTAGGTGCCTCAATCTTCTCCACGAACATCCAAGACGCAATGAACTTCTTACCGTATTGATTGATGCTGGAGAATCTGCTTGGGCTAGAGGTGCACACGAGGTTAGTCTTCCTTGGCTTGGCTACTGGGGATGCTGATATACTTTCTTACCTCAAGCTTGCGTTTCGGTCGCTAAGTTCTGCTCGAACACTGTTGCGAGGAGATCCTTGGAAAGACAGACCTTCACTCACGTTTCTTCTCTATTCAAGACTTGCTGCGTGAGTCCTTCTAACACCACGCTACCCACGTGTTGTCATCTTACGGTGCGTCCAGATTATCAACTTGGAAAGGTACGACCTGCGTATTCTTTATACGCCAGGCTTGACGATCAATGCTACAGGCGACTTTGTAACGTCAGATACCATCATCTCTGCATGTCTAGAACATGCAACACAAGTCGAGGAGCAAGCAACCTTGTTTCGACTACGATCACACAATCATTGGGGACGAGGCGATTTTGCAGGTGCACTCAACGATGCTTTATTTGCTTTACGATTGCTTGGTATTGAGCTCAATCCAACTCCAACCAGGAAAGATGCTGCAACCATGTTTGAACAAGTCAAAAATGAGATTTTAGCTGTTGGTTTTGACGAGATTTTATCCATACCCCGTGCTACAGATTCAAGGACGGAACTCGCTGTCGCGTTGCTCAACGATGCTGGTGTGTTTGGCTTTTTTTTGGGGACACACAGCTCATGTAATCGAGGCATACATGCTTACTGGAGTCCATCGGCTTACCCATTTGCTGACGTTGTCGGCTTAACGGTGGGACTGTCTTGTGGCTGTCAGAATTGCTCAACGTTTTTTAGACTATACAACTAGCTTTACGGTGAGATAAAACCTCGCATTTCACCAAATGTTCAAATCTCTTTCAGGTCCGGTATGTCACCGGGTACAGCTTTAGGTTTCTTCTGGGCACTCGGAGGTAGGAAAGACAGTTTGCGCAAGGACTTTGATACTGATAGTGTTGCAGCTGCAGCAGAAATACGCGAGCTTTATCGCTTTTCAACTGATCTTGGCAGGCTTGCGCTACGCATAGCTGAGCGGCATGGAACAACCGGCGAAAAATGGTGCCCTGCACTCACTATCTGCGTTATGATACTGATTGTCACTTAGCCGAGCTCAAGTCCTATATTGCGCCCTGGTTTCAGGATTTGATAGTGTTCACATTCGCTCCAACATTCCTCGCCTGGAGGAAGCCGTCAAATATGGAAATTCTGCAGGAGACCGGTTGGTTTCACCGTCATATGTACTTTGCTCCTCCTCACGGTCCAAGCGTTTACACCTGTTTTGCGACCATTCATAGTGTGATGGTCCGATTGTTTTGTTGCGAACATAGTTCGTCTCGTTCTGTCTTGACCGGTGGATACTGAATTAACTTGATATCTACAGTTAGCGAAATAGTCGTCACCGCAGAAGAGGTCAGCGTTTCACTATTTCACTGCTTTACTCAATCCGTCTAATGTACAGTGTGTTAACGATGTGCGAATGTATTCGTCGGGAGGCGATGCAACAATTCTTGCGATGGGTATGCCATCCTTACTTTTGGATGTTATTGACGACAGGCACAGGTATTTTAAACTGTATACGTGCTCTCGGCGGATATACGTCGGCCATTTCCGCTGAATCCATATTCGACACCGATAATTTCAAGGAGGATGAGTATCTGGCCCACATTGAGACTAGATCTGGAAACCCACGCCTTGCATTGAATTGGTTTGTACTTGAGTATTCAGTCGGAGGGTGGCAACTTATCAATAACTGTCAGGTATAACTCATTTAAGGTAAAAAAAACTGGAAGACACAGTCACTATCTTACCGCGTTTTAGGTTGTGAGCCTATTCTGTTTAGGATACTTCTCGGATGCCGCTGTTCTCGGATTTTTCGTCTACGAGACCAGGGACAGACATCCCAAGTAAGTCTCCAGGTTTAGATATGCCAACTCTCTACCATGTTTCGTAGCCACCGTCACGTCCGCTGGGCGCTATTTTTTCACTCTTTGGCTCTAATCACGTGTATACGAGCGGGAAAGGTTACTGGAGAAGAGGGCGATCGATATTTGAAGCAGGTTAACGACAATCAGACCTTTATTAAGAAGTATGTCGGCACGCATTGTTTCCGCGCACTAAGCCATTTAGGTGGCTATCTCCTTCGCCTGTCAATGTCAGTACCTGGGTTGCACTCGTGGTAAGTTTAACCTAATGCATATGAACATCCATAACCTCTTTCTACTTACAGGATGCTGAGCTTGCGTCGCTCAATAACAATCTTGCCGCATTCAAGCTTTATGATGTTGCTGTCAAGTTGTTCCCTTCTCTACTCGTGTTCCCTTCATCTAACGCGGTTTAGACTCGCTGTTAATTATGACTGGTTACTTGAGGAAGGCTGGGGCCTTTATCTTGTGAGTATCCTTGTGTTCCACCACTCTACAAACTAAAAACGTCCTTTTGATCAGCAAGGTTCACATTTTGTTAGATGCGGTGTCGGTCAGTCGTACTTAAACGAGTCACTTGAATTAATCAACCAAATCTCATCTCGCAGAAGGACTCGGAAACGAGCTCCGACGAAGGGGCATAAACCGGCAATCTCAATGGGGGGCACAGGGCATTGCGTACGTTGATCTATTTTGATGGATTTTGCTAATGCAACGGCCAAGAAATTACCTCATGTCTCAAATGGGGCCTCGATCACAGTTCCCCCTGAAGCGCTCGATTTTCACCTCTGACGTCGCAGTACAGACGGACAATAGTGCCATCTTTATGGGGAAAGAGACAACCCCATATGAGCAGACTAGAGTTGAGGCCAATGACGATAATGAAACCACTCTTAGTGCCTCTGATCTTGCTTCTATTCTCAAATGGAGCCAAGATATATCCAGCGACATTAACCTTTCATCTGGTGTGTGATCTCTGTGTTTTAATTCAAAATTTAATCGAGTCTATTAGCATTAAAACGTTTGACAGAGATATCTACAGGTGAGCTGCCCAGGAGAGTGAGTGGTGTTCTGTCGTGCTGAAAACCAAACTAGAAACCTCCGGGGCACAGATCACCTGCGGTGTGTATATATCACTGTTATAAGCTCAATGCTCAACTGTGTTAGTCGTCATTGCACGTGAGGTAGGCGATTATACCCTAGCAACCCTCATGGTACCCCCTCAGCCATGCCATGTCTTCGAGTGTGTCTGCCTTTCATGCATATGACATCTGATAAGTTAGACATCCCAAGGCCATTCGTACTATATCAGATCCCTTACAGAAGACGATAATCCAATATAGTATGACCTTCACTATATAATGCTTACTTACTGATATCTATTAGCCCTCAATTCCAAGGAGCGTATTTTTCTCAGCGATGCTTTCCTTGATTCTCGGTTTTCATCTGAGGCTCGTCAGTCATCACAACGATCCGTCATATGCCTTCCAATCTTCAGCAACCGAGGACAGACCTTCGGGGCTGTATACTTTGCTTCAAGATACGCCTTCTCCAAAAACACGGCAACAGTCCTCACCCTTCTCTGCCAGCAAGCCTCTATCAGGTAACAACATCGTTATTAGGTTCATATCCTTATTACGAGTTCTTCTAGTATTGCCAACGCCCTTCTATTCAAATCGGTCCAAGCAGGAACAAGAGAAAATCTGAAAATGATTGCAGCTCAGAAAGAAGCCTTGGAAATTGCTCGCAAAAGTCGAGAAGATGCATTGAAAGCTGCCAAGGCAATTATTCTTCCTCCCATTTGGGTGTGCTGTCATTGATCGTGTGTAGACAAAGAGCAACTTCTTGGCCTCTATGAGCCACGAGCTTAGGACACCGTTCAGGTTGTGTCCATGTTTGCTTCCAATGATCTCTTATTGTTTTAACAGCTCGTTCTATGGTCTATTAGACCTTCTAAGTGGCACCGAACTAAATGCAGGCCAGAGTGAAATTGGTGAGAGATTAACATCCAGTGAGAGATAGTGTCCGATTTATCGCCCAGTCCAAACGGCCAAGCAGTCTTGTGAACTGCTGCTCAAAGTGAAAACAGCTGTCTCATTCATGTTCATCACTTACTCAGTACCTTTCTAGATAATTGATTCCATTTTGGATTACAGTAAACTGGAAGCTTCTGGTTAGTTTCACATTCAAACCTTTCGGATACCAATCATTTTCTAGCTGTCAAGCTGGAACCAAGTGGCTTCTTGGTAGAAGTGAGCATTTTGATCATTCTTCGCTTTGATATCAAACTCCTTGACAGAATATCATCGCTGTCCGTCGATTTGTATTGCATAGTACCGACACTAATCTTCTAAAAGGATTGCATGGAACTTCTTCTTCCAACGGCCGCTAAGAAACTGGACCTTTCTTTCAACATTGAATCCAATGTCCCTGCTTGTCAGTCACCGTCCTTAATCGATTTTCAATCATTCAGTTTGTTTCTAGGGGTTTTTGCGGATTATGCCCGCATACGCCAAGGTATGAACCTAACCATAGATCGGAAAATTCACTGAGTAAAAAACAGTGCTAATGAATCTGATTGGTAATTGAAAAATTTGCCCATATTGGCCTATAACTATTCCATGTAGGAAATGCTGTCAAATTTACTGCGCAAGGTTCCGTTAAAGTCGTCTGCTCTATTGTGGAAGAAGTTGCACATCCGAAGCCAGATGAGGTCAACCTCAAGTTTGTTATCCGGTAAGTAATGTTAAGATGGTGTTCTTGACCACTTAGGTGTTGCTGGGCAGTGACACTGGGGTGGGACTAAAGCAGAGTGATGCAGAAATGCTGTTCGTGCCATTCGTACAAGCTGGTGAGTACAACCATACTCGCATCATAATGATCTGACGGACGCAGATAACTCTTCCACGCGTCGATTTGGTGGCACAGGGTTGGGCCTGTCAATATCTCGTTCACTAGTACGCCTCATGGTATGACGCGTCCTTTCTTCTCCATTTGAGTAACGTCGAATCAGGGGGGCGCGATTGGGTTAACTTCGAATGTTAACGTCGGCGCTGAATTTTGGTTCACGATTCCTGTGAAAGTATTCAACTCTGAAGAATCTGATCAAGTACGCTCTCATCTCAGCATACTCTCGGCCGCTCAACATTGTCGTAGTATTCTCGTGACATCGAACATTTAAAGTTGATACTTGTGAACCCAAGGCCACTACACCTTCTTGTATGCTCCAGCTCGGAGGTCACCCTGGCCATGCTCATCACAATGCTCGAGGGATTCGATGCTACCGCAGTTACAACAATCATCGATGTCGAGAATCACCTTCGCAGCTTCGGACCACTTCATCGACCGCTAGATTTCATAGTTCTTGATTCCCAATTCGAGACGGATGCTGAACAATTAGCTCGGGCCCTTCCCTCCCTGAATCCAATTGCTTTCCGCGAGACGAAAATTCTTCATCTGTACACACCCACCACCAATCTTCATTCTGTGTTTGGAAATAGTATCCCAGGTGTCATAAAGATGACGAAACCCCCTCGAAAAGCCCGCCTTTTACAAGCCCTTGCCAATCTGAAGGAGCTACCTAACACAGTATCCAAAGCACATGTGAGTGACGTGACCCAAGCAATGGAAGATCTCGCCGCTGCTCAGCGTACTCTGTTTGGGAACGTGCTTGTCGCAGAAGGTAATTGTTGACTTCTTGTCACTGATATGCTTTGATAATAGTTAGACAACCCCATTGCTCAAAATTTACTTATCAAACAACTAGAGCGCTTCCAGCTCAATGTTGTTGCTACATCAAATGGTCAAGAAGCTCTCGAAGGTTTGCCTTGGTCACCGAACTTCATTCCAACAACTCTCACTTTCGAACAGAATGGCAAGCCCACCCGCCTGGATATTTTAGTATTGCATTGTTTGATCATCGTGAGCATGAATGAGTTCAAAATTCTGACTAACTTTTCCCGCAAGATATGCCGGTTTGTGATGGGGTGGAAGCCACAAAACAGCTTCGAGTACTGGAGAACCAACAGAAATCTCCCATGGCATTACCTAGTGAGTAGATTGACAATGTCTTGGTCTCTGAAAAGTATCCTCTAGTTGTTGCATTGAGTGCTGATTGCCAAGAAACTACAAAACAACTCTGCTTAAGTGCAGGCATGAATGCCTTTTTTAGCAAACCCCTCAAGAAATGTAAGCATGGATACTATGACCCTCAGCATTGAACTAACCGAGTAGCTGATCTGGTTACATTGCTATCTATGTTTGGAACACCACCCACAAATTTAAATATTACCAGTAGATAGGGCCATTATACACGGACGGCTTCGTTGAGCTCATCTAGACTATTATTTGCACGTACACGATGTAGCATAGCCTGTTTGGGGAAATGTATGTTAGTCAACTGCGGAGTCCAGTCCATGGACCATGCAGGACCACGCCTTGGCACACACACGCCAACATAGTGAAAAAAGACCATTCGTGTAGCTTTATGAGGCAAAGTGCCATCCATTTTGAACGTAGTCATAAATTTGACCACCAACAATTCCTATTGAGGTCCCAATACCATACATAAGTGTTGCATAAGAGAAAGATTAAGCGTAGTATATATGTGGGGCCCATCTGATGCAAGTTGAGTTGAGGAGAGTCAAGGTAAGTGAAGTTCAGTAAGTGATATGAAACAGTTGCACAGGACCCATAACCTGTTGTGAACTAATGTACCAATTTGACCAAGTGTTCAGTAACACATAACACTGGCCACCAAACTGAACTGATTTGGCCAGTGTAACAGGTAACTAGAACACTGTTGCTTAAGCCATGGCCATGCTGCTTTAACAGCAGTCACATTGTGACATCTTGGTCAAATTGTAAGAGAGAAAATCAGACTAAAGAGATTGGCTCATAAGTAAGAGTTTGTAGGCAATCAAATAAGATGTGAACCTCAGTTGCAGTAACAAATAAAGACGACTAACGGGCAATATTGAAATAGGGGGGTCAAGACGAAAATAGAAACTTGGGGACTTGCATGAGTCGGCTACCGGGTATCTAACAACGGCTTCTGGAGTAATCTGTCCAAATTTT
>CEMS01899158.1:0-21114 GCA_900068915.1 Megacollybia platyphylla | reverse complement strand
TCCTCCTCCTCTTCGTCCTCTTCATACGGTTCGGAATCGGGATCAGGTTCCGGATCAGGTTCATCCTCGTCCTCTAGATCCTCTTCCTCGTATTCGTTCCCTTGAAGAGGAGAAGATTTTTTATTTCGAGATTTCGGTTGGGGAGGTGGATGGTGGTGGTGGTGCGTCGTGGTCGTGGTCGTCGTTGTGGTCGTCGTCGTCGTCGTCGCGGGATTAACCAACACCCCGAATTTATCCACTTCGACTGATCCTGGGAACGGACCCGGTCCAGGTGGAGGAGGGATAGTACCACCAGAAGAGACATAGCGTTGCTGGTAGTTGGCGTATTGTTCCAGCTCTTCGTAGTATGCGTCGTACAACACTTCCAATTCTTCTTCAATAGCGTTCCTTACGATCTAGTTAGCAAGTATCACATACGAATGAAAAAAAAAAGCCAACCTCTTCCTTCCACAAACGGCACAGCCACAGGAATGTTTCTGCTGCTCCTTCATCTTCCTCAACACCGTATCCTTTTCGATTTTGACGAGATTGCGTCGTTCGGATTCGCCCAAGCCAAGCCAGAATTCCTTGATCCGTTCTCGTTCTTCGGTTGTGGATGTCGACCAGATTTTGGCAGAGCTCGAGCCGTTGGCTGTTGATTTTCCTTTGGCTTTGTTCTGTGTTCCGGAAGAGTAGCCTGTGGTGCTGCTCGGTGGGGCAGGTGCTTTGGACGCAGCACGTGCACTCTTTCCTCCTCCTCCTCCTCCTCCTCCCGTCGTCGTCGTTGTCGCCGTCGGAGTACTCGCATTTGTGGCACCGGTAGGAGGATACGCCATCGGCTTTTTCCCAATCGATACTTGACTTGGCTGTTGCCCAGTCTGTGTACTGCTGTTATTCGTATTTGGTGCTGTTGTCCCAGAAGGTCGGGTTTTGGCCATCGAGGTCGGTGACGGTGACCTTGGAAAAAGAGACGGTGGCAAGACAAAAAGTGGGTTTTGCGTCGTGATGTGACCTTTGGGACGCTCGGGTCACGGGCCGTGTAAATATACGTAAATACAACGGGACGCTGCGCTGTATGGCATTCTAGTTCTGTCTCGCCTTTGAAGATACCAGCCTACACCAGCCTACGGAACTGCCAAGCCTGGCTGACTGTTGAATCAATGATCTACCCTGCTTCTTCTCGTATCATCGACGTCTCTTTCAAACTCGAGCTTTCAAACATCGTGTGCCTTTTCAGATAAAAACTGTTGTCCACCGCTGATGTTCCGCCGTCACAAAGCCAAACAAGTCGTATTGACGGTGGGTCCTTATGTTCAGACTCTGAACTATGGTTGCTTATAAAATGATCCACAAGCAATGCACAAGTTACCTGCGACGGCCAAGCGTTTCGATGAAGGCGCCCCGCTGGATGTTCACTGCAGACAATGATCACTCAATGATCTTACGAAAGAAGCTCTTAGTATCAAGCTACTTTACGATACAGTATCAGAGGTAAGGATTGCCCGCAGTCCTTACGCTTGACGGCCTGCGTTCTTTGTGACCTTCTATCCCCTCGCCGACCGGCCTCCAGTTGCCGAATGGCCTCCACTCTTCCAGTCATTAAATGCCTTCTCAGCTTCCGCTATCCACACGTTTACATTCTACAGTTTGAAAACTCAGAATCGCTACCGTCTGGTCCGAAATGTGCTTACCTTGTTTATGTGTTGACCGCCTTCTACATACCCAGGGGTGGTCTAGAAAGAGCATCAGAAGCTATACTCTCATCATAAGTGTACTCCGCACCAGGATCGGATACGTGGGTATCAAATCGTTGACAGTTGCGGTGCCATGCGTTCGGAATTCGTTCTGTATTGACACCCAATACCCAATTTGCGAAAATACGAGGGCCAGGTTCTCCCCGAATTCTTGGCCGCTCGCCCCGCTAGGGTGTAGTGCCTTTATCACACCCGTCAAGTAGCGCACACTGTTTTCCAGTGTCAGGATTTCCGATCCGTGGGTATAAGTGCTGAAGGGCTGGCGGAAAGCCTTGGCACCCTCCACCAATGCCCTGTCGGTGCTCAATTTTGCGTAGATCTTGTCCTTGTCGGTCAGGGACTCCCATTGGTGGGTCATAGATGATTTTAGCCTAGTGCGCCAGTTAACTGGGATTGAAAACATAAAAGAAGGTCCTCTTACTTCTCCCTCACTTCGTTCATTTTGAAACCAGTTTCTGCGAGAAGTGGAACTTCCGCTGCAGGCCGCACAGGGGCACACGAGACGGTAACGACGAGGGCGGATAGTAGAACGAATAGACTAAGCGTGAATTGACGCATTGCGTTGTAACTGAGGACACGATTGTAAGTGAAAATCGGGGGTGAGGGGGTGAGACCAGCTGAAGATTCAGCATCGAACAACACATTATAAATGGTCGTTGAAACACTTTATAAGCGACGGCGCATGCCTCTCCGGTACAATATAATTCACCAACCACTTAAGCGACATCAAGATCGAAAACATATTCGAAACGCTGCCAATTTGAAATGTCGCAACCGTTCGTGGCTCGTCCCAGTGGCTAGCAAATCTTCAGAGCAACCTCCAAGCAACTGTCGGTATTCATCTTCAGTACAGTAGGGCGTCTGCTGAAGTTGGAAATACATGTCGCTGACCGGCCCACCGGAGATCTGACCCCCTCGCTTATTAGACTGGTGGATGTTGCGACCGGTGGATGTCCACCGGTCGTGCGCCGGCGTCACAGGAGCTTTAATAAGTTGCAGGTCCATGTGCATCTTCGCCAAGTGAATTCATCGGCATCTCGGCTTAGCTCACTCGCTTTATCGTCAATGCTGGGCCCTGGCTTGGCCCTACTTACACATATGCGAAACACCTTTTGGTCGTTTGTGATTCCTCGCCTGGCCTAGTAACGGCAGGTAAGACAGCTTGTTCAATTCATAGTATATATTAGTTTGTCGTCAACACGGCGGCGTCATTTCCCAATGCTTATTTAAGCGCCCAACGACCAAGGCCGATCCCGTGACCGGGTAGTGATGTAGGCTCAAGCCGCCAAGCCGGCCAGGCCGAGCCGTGCCTAAAGAACGGCCTGGTCTGGCTCACGGCTCAGGCTAGGGTTTACGTAGGTCGTGGCCTCGGCCGCAGCTCCGCACGTGAGGTACAATCTAGCCGGGTCTTGGCCGGGTCAGCCAGCAAATTTGGCGATGTAGCAGCTGGCCAGAGCATCTCGAGCAAGGGGCATGCAGCATGCAGTTGCATTCACCAGAAGGGGAAGAGAATCTGAGCTGCCAACCTGAGTCTATGTTGCTTTTTCAGAACCTTTTACATTAGGGTCACTCAAAGTTCAATTATCTGTCACTTACTGACCAAGTGATCAGTAATGCATAATGCTGCCATCTGATCTGGACAAATCTGGTTAGTGTAATGGGTAATGCTCCAGTTTTGATGTTGAAAGGTACCTGAGTGGTCGGATACCCAATAATTGTCTTTCTGATTACTGTGACTATGGTTACACAGACTCTTACTTACATACTTTAGTACTCATTTGTCTGCTCTAGGTAGAGTACTAATCAATAAAGTCATCTTTCCGATTACTGCGACTGAGTACTCATTTGTCTGCTCTAGACAACAACAAGTTCAAGTTATGCAGCCCTGAGCATCTCCAAATTGGAACAAGTCAAGGGGGTCACAGAATGCAAAAATCCTATAGGAGGCTGTATTAGAAATTTCAGCCTAGTGCAGAGCCCCCTCCTGCCTTATATGGTAATTTGAGTTCTTGCTGGATTCAAGGCAGCAGTAACATATTGGTGCTTTCATCAGATTTCTTTACAGTGCTGTTCACACTCAATTGATGAGGCTGAGCTTGGCCTTTGAAGAGATTTAAACAATTCCAACCAATATAATAGTGTCACCTTTTTGTGGAAACACTTACTACAGATCAGGACGACATAAATCAAAATAAATCCTTGTACAGAAAGTTGGAAAAAAGTTCTATCATGCTAGAGGAAGCAACTTCAAGATCAAACAACCTGAATGGGAGTAACTATCAGAGGCAAGACATGCTTTCCCTCAACTGTAGGAGCCTCTGCAACACCAACTTTCCAGATGATGTTCTTATCTGAAGGAGAAAATTCGAATTTCTTTACCAAAAGGGCTAGATTGAGCCCTTCATACAATAGATGGTCAGTCAGAGAAAGGAATTGAAATGATCACCCACTCATTGAAACCTCCGCAAATTTATAGCCCCTATAAGAAGAGCATCAGCAAGCTGACCTATTGAAGAAAGTTGGATTGCAGCTTACAGGCAAGCACGAGGACCAGCAATGAAGGTAAGTCTTGAGCTTATAAATTCATATGAATGAAGGAATCAAACCCGCTTACAACTTGGGGTGTATCCCAGGAATCTGAGCATCAACTACAGATTTCGGTAACTCAGAAAGCCACCTCTCTGGTTTCCACTCCGTGGAGTCAGGACCCCATATCGCAGGATTTTGGTTAGCGGCTTTGATAGCCACATGAACAATTGTTCCAGCTGGAACAGAGAGCTCAGTGATGCGTTGACCATCTACACCAATCATTGGGGTACTAAGCGGCATGATGACGTCCTTTGAGCTTGAATAGAGTCAGAAACAGTCTTGAATTAATAGAGGTGCACTCACTTTTGACGACTGGCTGTGACAGCTGCAGGATACCTTTAGAAAATCTCCAGTCAGTATGAATGAACAGAAATAGAATAAAGCAACTCACATACGCAACGTCTCCCGAACCACTGCATCAAGAATAGGTAACGCAGACAGTGTCTCATACTCGATGTCCCCATGCTCCGCTGCTTCAGTAACTTCATCCCGGAGTTTCCTCTGCAGGTCTGGGTGCATAGCTAATTCCTGTAGCGCCCGAGACATGGTGCTACTTGTGGTATCTACTCCAGCAAACAGCACCACGTTCATCTGTCCCAGAAGCTCCTCTTCAGGTAACTTTTCATCTTCCTTGACAGATTCATTCGCCCTCACTGAAAAGATCAGCATGTATATATGAAGATCTTGAGGTATACTTACTGAGGAGACTCATCAAATCTTTTCCATGTCCAATCTGCTCCAACACCGCTTCATCACCTCTCTTCATGGCCTCCTTTTTTCCGTTCAAGATATTTCGAGTGCTGTTTGATATTGCATCTACCAGAACGGTAGCTTTGTGGAGATCCGGAAGAGGGATGAATTTGAGCAGTCGTCGACGTAATGTAGGGAATCCAATGCGAAGGATGAGCGGCAAAAGCTGCATTGGTATTATCATCCGTTTTGCCAAGAATCTGGGGAGTCAAAATGAACAAGGCTACATTCATATCGGCAGTTGCGAACTTACAACAGCTGCTTCATTCCTTTCAATTGTTCAGACCCTGCTGCCGCAAATGTATGTCCCAGTCCAGCTTGTCCAACGAACTCTAGCGATGTGTTTCCCAGAATAGCAAGCATATCTATTTCTCGTTGGCTTCCCACCTTTTTCGAGATCGTGTCACTGATCTATCGAAATGTTTGTGTCACTGAAGGACTCCGTATGGCAGGAGCACCTACGTTATGAGCAATCTTGTAAAGTACGGGAACTATCTCTCGCATACGAGCTGGAGAAAAGAGTGGATTCATGATCTTCCGTCCCCTTCTATGTCGTTGTCCTAATAATTTGAGGATCTGAAGGACATAGAGACACGAAGATCACTTACCTGAAGTGCTGACTAGGCATGGACCAAACATTAAATGATTTGCGCTGATAAATGAGCAGCGAAGAGCAGTTTTAGTGGCATACTTACGCAAGGAAAACTTCTGGCATTCTCCATATAGGCTCATCCCTGACCAGTATAGTATGCAAAGCAGCGTGATCAAAGACATAGAGTTGCTTAGCCTGCCAAAACATATAAAATACTTATGAGTTGAGTATCTTTCATGTACCTACCCCACAAATAGCGTGAAGTTTGACCACGCTCCCATAATTTCGAGCAAGATAGGTATGGAACTCGTACCCCTCTGTAAGCATGAGTTGCGGTACATTTCCTGGAAATCGACAGTGTAAGCTTCAGCGAGGAGATTCGAAAAATACCTAAAAGGAAGTTCATAGGTGGCGGCCCAGTTACATTGCGAAGAGACGGGGCACTTCGTTTGTAAAGGTGGAGGCCGAGATAGTAGACGGAAAGTGCTGCTAATATCGCATACAAGGTCGAGTCCATCTCCAGTCGAAAGATCTGAGTTAGAGTTGTTAGTGCCAATTGATATTCAGAAGCGACCCGCAACGACGAAATTAAATACCGGTACGCCCAGGCTGATTTACAGCATTGGTGATTTAATCCACTCCGCTGACAGCGGACCGATTCCAAAAGTATCTGAACCAGTTCGTTTGTAGGTGACGTGATACCCATCCCGGTTTGATCGATAGCTGGTCCCGCCCGATTTATCCGTTACCCGAGTAATTGTTAGTGTACAAATTGTTTTGGAGAATATACCATGCGGAGAGCTGCGCTCCTGATACACTGATAAAGCCATAGTGTATTATGGTTAGACTCGGAAACTATTGATGCAGGAACTCCAATTGGAGTCATCTAACACCTTTTTAATCTCCATGCAAGTTCTTTCCTTTAGTAAATCCTCTCTACTAACCTTTGGACAGATGACACAGATAGAGTCTCCCTTGATCCCTGCATCTGCTCACCTAGAGCCCAAGATGA
This sequence comes from Megacollybia platyphylla, assembly GCA_900068915.1. Classification (NCBI taxonomy): domain Eukaryota; kingdom Fungi; phylum Basidiomycota; class Agaricomycetes; order Agaricales; family Porotheleaceae; genus Megacollybia; species Megacollybia platyphylla. Next base: position 14,438 of record CEMS01899158.1, on the reverse strand, counting down.
AATCGAAAATCGACTTGCAGCAGACTCTTGCTTTGCAAGTTGAACAGTTGAAAGCAAACATGGTCGAACATACTACGTCCTCGTCTTGCAATATGCTACAGGAAGTTGCATCCTATTACATTTGCAAACCCTCGAAAGCTATCCGTCCAATCCTCATCCTACTGATGGCCCAAGCAACGAATGGACTTGGGTCTGAATGGAACACGAAACGCGAGGATAGTACTTCCTGCGAGAAACCTGAAAGCGAGTTTCATTTCTGTTCTAAATTTTGGCGTCTTAACCTCAACTCTAGACGCTGTATTGACAAGTCAACTCCGTTTGGCCGAAGCGGTAGAGCTGCTCCATGTCGCATCTGTTGGTATATCTATGAGCAGTTTGCCTCAAACTTACTTTTCAAACCTACAACAGCTTCTTCATGATGATGTGATAGATGAGGCCTCCCTTCGCAGAGGTGCACCATCTGCTCCAGCTCAGTTTGGAAACAAAGCAACAATCCTGGGCGGTGACTATCTGATTGGCAAATCTATGTCTATCTGCGCAGGTCTGAGAAATCAGGAGGTTATGCGACTATTCTCTGGAATCGTTACCAGCCTTGTTGAAGGAGAGCTGCTCCAAGCAGAAGCGTCTTTATTACAAACTGAGTTTTCCCAAACAACCGGAACAAGATTAAACTGGGATATCTATCTACGCAAGACTGAACTGAAAGCGGCCAGTATGATATCAACAGTTCTAGAATGTGCAGTCATTCTAGGAGGCGCCTCCAAGAGCGATCCATGGAGAGATATTGCATTCCAGTATGGCCTCGAATTCGGGATGGCATTCCAGGTACCAGTTTATACTGTTTTGCACATATCTAAATGGAATTTAAAGCTAATCGATGATGTCCTTGACTACGAGGGGACTGCGGCCACAGGCAAGCCTGTTAATGCGAACGACCTGAAACTTGGGCTTGCGACCGCTCCCATTTTTTTCGCAATGGAAGAAAGCTACGAGCTACGAGAACTAATCGACCGACGCCTTGATCAACCAGGAGATATGCTGAGAGTACGAACTTCTACTTTCGACTTTATACGTATAAAACTCACTGTCCCAGGCTGTTGAAATCGTCAAGGAAACGAATGCCTTATCCCAGACTAAGGGCCTGGCAAGGGCTCACGTCGACAAGGCAATAGACATCATATCCCCTCTTCCTAACAGCTCAGCGAAGACTGCATTGAAACATCTTGTTATGCAGCTTGTAGATCGCATTAATTAATCTGGCTAGTACAGTGTGCAGATATCTCAATCATTGAAAACTCAGATGTTAGTTCTGACGCTGATTAACCTGCAGCGACTCTGAGGGGCATTGTTTTTTTGCCGTTTTACCGGCGCTCAGCTACCGTTCGAGTAGCTACATCGACTACCAGATGATTATTTTGAATTTGTTCTGTATCTCATGGAAAGGAGGTCTTATGGAAGGGAGTGCAATAAATTGAAGCTGTATCGGGCATGCCTTACCTTTCCAAAGCACAGTACAGGTATGAAGTTGTTGTACCACTTGTATACGCTTAATTCAGTTTCCGTGCTTTAGATACAGTCTGTGGGCCCATAAGTATGTCAAGGATACTAAAGGTCTATGTCTGAGGCTAAAAACTAGCTTTAAAACACCAACTCACAGACTACAGAGTCTGCAACCATCGTGATCAATTCTAGATGGAAAAGTTGAGTTCGAGATCGAGATCGAAATCAAATAGAAGGACTCAAACTTGGAGTTACAGGCAATGAGTAACTACAGTGAAATGACTACTTTTTGAAAGGGAGGAAATCGGCTGAAAGGGATTGCGATTCTTATGCTCTTGACTCTGACTCGGTTAATAACCTACCGGGTTAGGTTTGTACATCATCCATTCAATGAGTCTATATGTTACAATTCAGATGCAATAGCACGCAGTAAATACAGAGTTATAGATGCAGCGAGCAAAACAGCACTCATTCCGTCGCCAACCTTAAATGCTTACATGTCGACCTGATATCGAGCTTAAAACAGTGTAGTATAACTTCGGTGTGAGACTGATACTACCCAGTAAAGCAGTGGTGAGTGTGTAATCGAATACTGATAGATATATTTGATGACATTGTGAGATGAGCTGACGGCGAGAACCAGAAAGGGATGCTTAGCTAGCGATAAAATTTCGATTAAGTAGATTTAGTATAATAGTACAAAGAAAATATCAACTTCACTAATAGATCTCTTCCGATTAAAATTTGAACCCTCCGGCGAGACCCATAATGTTCGATGGGTCTACTTTGGATTTTATCTGTCGAAGGCGATTGGTATTTATACCGTATAAGTCCTCTATAGTCGTGCCAAACAGGGCATAGTTGTTGTACTTGGCCTTGCCTAGTATGTCCTCAGCTACAGCTATATTCTGAAGATGGCTGGCAGAGGCTCGCGTTGCAGCTTCTATTTTGTCATCAGATGCTGCATCAGTCCACGCGTAATAGATATTCATAGGATGAACGTTCTGGGAACGATAAGGCGGATACGCAGACTCGGAAGTTTCGTGATGGTAAGCGCTGGGTACAAATGGCTCTATTACGTAGCCGTTCAGAACCAAAGAGTCGTTTGACAGAGTATTGCCATAATACTGAACATAATACCATCAGCGAATAATTAGAGCATCCTGAAACTTTACATTGGTCTCGTTGATGACAGCAGCGAGCAGGTTTGATGTAACAGCCGTGTGCGAAATCGTATTGTAAACACCCCTGGGAAGTTATCAGAATCTGTAAAAGGTTTTACTGCCGCAGCTATACCTTGTATTGTCCGTAAGCTGAGTGTTTGCACTTTGAACAAGAGAAACATAAGTGCGAGTTCCAATGTCAGTCGAAGCAGCCGGAATATTCAAGAAGGCATCAAATATGCCCTGAGGGGGTGTTGGTGCATTATAAAATAGGTTTAGCATTACGAGTCCCTTGTTTTATGAATTAGCTGCTAGCCAGACCACCTGAAGATCTTACCTGGCCCTGGTATGTAGCAAATGTGCACTGTAGACCGGTCTTGACATCCGTGACTGTTGCGGTGTAGTTGAGGAGGGCTGCTGCAACTATTTGAGATTGATTGGCGGGATAAATTATGCTGCCACCCTAAAGTTTAAATAATAAGACTCGGCAGCCGAACGAAAGTAGTAGTAGTCTTACCCAAACTTCAGTCTGAGGATAAGTTTTTAAGGTCCACTTGGTGACAATACCCTGTAGAAAATTCAGCGACAGCCAAAGATCGTGAATATGGAGCTACAAAATTATTCCCACCCCCGCGTAAGGCAAAAAACAAGTCACTGTCAGACTTGGGCGTGATGGTTTCAACTTGACCATTGGGTAACACAAGTTCCATCTCCGTGACACTGTCAACAGAAAGTCCATATTGATTTGTTTTATATGAATAACCTATGGACAGGCTCATGAAACCAATTAAAAACGAGAATAGTTGAGTTACGTACCTCCGCCAAGAAGAAGACCAGCAATGCCAACGCCGGTTGCACGTCCACCCACGACAGTCACATTATATGGCTCGAGTGCCTCGTATACTTCATCCCATAGCAGTCCAGGACCAACATCAACGGTCTGGTTTTGTTGGTGATACGTGATCTCCTTGAATCTTGCCATGGAGATCTGTACACCAGTCGTGGATGAAAATCCAGGATTCAAATTGTGTCCACCACCTTTTACCTGTAAGACTGTAAACTTCCACTCGAAACCATTGAGATATTCTGTTACCGCAAAGGGTGTGCGCGTTGATCCCAAAATTGTAAGCTATACCAAAATTTTTAGTTTCAATTTCGCCTAGTTTAGGATCTCTCACAATTTTGCCAACATCCGAAGCGGTTGCAGGCTCGACGGAGCAAGTGGAGTTTTGCTCAGCTGAGATAGCGAAGTGGGAAATATCTATTTGGGACTGTTAGCAGTAGAACGTCTAGAGGCTATTAACCCACCTGACAGATATTCACTATTTCCAGGGAAAAAGGTAGAGTTTGGTTCGATAGCGCGAATCTGCGCACACACATTAGCTGCAGATATCGAAGATGAAAACCCTGCTAGTGGAAGGGAAAGGCAGATCCAGAGGAAAAGGAGCGACATAGGTTGAATCAGACTTTACTGCTGCTTGATATAGCAACGGACAGATTGCAGACATATACACGCCTGGAAGTCGGTAAGTGGCTGTTCTAGACTCCTAATAGCCTTCAAGGCTGTGGTTGAACGGTTGGCGGAATAGACATCATGTCATCGGTAGTGATTCAGGTGCATAGACCGACATTCGTTTCAACGATGGGACACTACGGGAGGTATAACAATAGACAGAGTACTGCTTCATCTCAGTCGCCACAGCGATGTTGATATGCTGCGCAATCGAAACATTATTCTGAACGTAGACTCCGCCATGAGTCTACGCTTAGCTTCGGCGGGGCGTCCAAAAGGAAAGTATTGATAGTGGTTTCCGTGTAATCAGAGGAAATATCAAACTATCAAATAAAATCTGTACTCCGTCAAGAACTTTCAAAATCAGATACTTACAGATACTTACCCTGCGTAGTACCTGTTCCTGGATTTCCTTATTCGGCTAATAACAGAGTTCTGTGAAACTTGAAGGTTATATTGTTTCCGCCAACTGCAGCTATCTTTCTTTCTTGATTAGAAGTGTTTCTACATCAGGATACTGTACTTTCCGATCTGAAGTTCGAGGGACATTACGTAAAGGCGCTTAACGAGCGCTTATATCCCAGTCACATTGTCCGCTCGGACCGTCATTAAATCCACTTCAGCTGGCAAGAAGACCTCGATGCAAGCCAGAGATCAAATGACGAAATTTTATCAGTGGTTGGGTAATAGGAACACTTAGGCGGGATCGGTCCCGCCAAAAATTGAATCAAGTCTGATCTTCCGTTGCGACTACCGCTCTACCGACTAAAGCCAACGGGTATCAACATTATGTAATCCGCTCCACGAGCAACGGAACGGCATGTCACGTCATTGTGACTCCTTCTTTAGAAACATGTTCGCCCCTTTCTCTCCAATTCCTCATTCACCACTGCTGAGCCATGGTCGGACTGCTAACTCGTCTTTACTATGTATGAAATACATGTCCTCAATCACTATGGCTGACCCGAACTTCTAGATCAACTATCCACCGAAAACGTCTCAGGTGGCTGGTGACGCTGGCAACCTCAAACCACTCAAGTTTGGATGTCTCGGTGCAGCCAAAATTGCTCCAGATGCAATCATTAATCCATCTCTCACACATCCGGAGATTGTTCTTTATGCTATAGCTGCTCGCGACCCCGCTCGTGCCCAAGCTTTCGCCACAAAACATGGCTTCAAAAAGAGTTACGGGGGAGGTAACAGTTACCAAGGTGGGTTTCTTGTGTGTGTTCATGCTTTTACTCAAAATCTTCGTTAGAACTGATTGATGACCCCGAAGTGGACGTCATCTACAACCCATTGCCGAACGGTCTTCATTTCGAATGGACTATGAAGGCGCTAGCAGGCAGGAAACACGTCCTACTGGAAAAACCGGCTACAAATACTGCTGATGAGGCTGAACAGATCTTTGCGCTGGCAGAAAAACACGGGCTCGTGGTCCTGGAAGCATTTCACTATAGGTTACCGGTCATCTCGCGATAGATTGCTTACATCTCCCCCTACAGATTCCATCCTTCCATTCAGCGTGTCAAGGCTATCCTGGAAAGCAAGGAGCTTGGGGAGATCAAGAGCATTTCAGCCGCACTCACAGTACCTGCCGGTGCCATAGCAGATGGTGACATTCGTTGGGAGCATAAACTTGGTGGAGGATCTACCATGGATCCAGGAGGTACGTATCCTTCTCAATGCTGAGTCCTTACAAAACATATCAACACAGCCTATACGATCAATGTAGCCCGCTATCTAGCATCTTGCAAGCCAAAGTCAGTCTTATCGGCCACCGCTATCCCATATTCTTCGGCAGCGAAACATAAGCAAGTAGATAAAAGCTTCACTGCAACTCTTGCCTTCGAAAATGACATACTCGCGGAACTTCACGCGGACCTGAGCGTTCCGAAAATTCTGGGATTTATACCCCGAGCTCCCAAACTCTCTGCGACGGTTCGATGCGAAGGAGGAACAGTGGAAATCTACAACTTTCTCCTCCCGGCATTTTATCACTCTATAACTGTGACTCCGACTGTTGGCAAAAAACGTGTTGAAAAGGCTTATTCTTTCAGTGGTGCTGCTAAAGGGGAAGAGTGGTGGACCACGTACCGGTGAGCTATTAGCCTATTACGGCTTGTTTCTGCTTTGAACCCGCTCATATGTTCTACCTCACTAGGTACCAAATTGAAGCATTCATCAACAAGGTCAACGGGCGTACACCTCAAACCTGGGTTGATCCACAGGATACCATTGAAAATATGAAGTGGATTGATGCGATCTATGCCAAGGTACGAATGCGACTTGATCTAAAGTAGCGACGCTTACTCGTTCTGTAAAATAGGATGGGTTTGGAAGCCGTCCTCGCTCTGAATACGTTCCTAGTAACGCAGATTAGGTGGTCTAATAATACATGTGCACGCTACATCTCTGTTCAGTTCAAATGAATAAACATACACTAGTTACTAGATATCAAGGTAGCAGTAGCAGCAAGCTTAAGCGGTTCGTGGCTCAGGTACAGCAATGATAGAGTTTGTTATTAGATTACTTGAAGTGTTTACAGGTCACGCCGATGTCAAACTTTGGTCAAACCTCTCGCAGCTCAGTTGATCCCGCGTGTCCAGGCTAGGAAGTTCCCTAACAAAATTGAAGCAGCCGTACCAGGGTACTCCGGAATATCGATGTACCGCTGCAGTACTACTTCCGCTACGTGGTTCAGCGGTACGCTTATGTGATACCTCTACGGGAGTGGCTGAAGCGCTGAAGCAGTAGTTCAATGATAGGCAAAAAACTATGCCTTGCCAGGGGGCTTGGTATCATTAGTAATTTATTACCGCAGCTCGGGAGAAGCTCCTTCGCTCGTTCACCATACAGCCGCGTAGAAAGCAACGGTTTATCACAGCATCGATCGGAGACTCACTATCTCAGCGCTCAGCTGAGCCTATACTTGAGCTGGCTCATAAAAAAGATCGAGCAACGTTCCCTAATCTCCCGCTCTCCATCTTGTACGGAGAATAGCGTCCTGCCAATTGAAAACCAACTCCTTTGATGCCCAGCTGAATCTAACGTAGAAAATGTAGAATTAACCCTAAAACGCACTTGCTTCTTCGACTTGAATCATGATGATCAGTCATAATGAATCGTTCAAGGCATTAAGAAAACCTGTTGTTCCAATGCTGTTCATTGCTTCACACCCATCATCAGTCAGGAGAGTGATGCAGAAAATAAGCATCCATCTCCATTTGACTCCTTTGATTAATCTTTGAGGTATTCGCCGGTAGCTCTTATGCCAGTCCCCTTCCCCTTTTCATCTTCATTGCATCGAGGTTCACGTATCTGCAGTCTTTTGATGCTCTAAAGTATCAATATTCTGGAATCCACCATTCTCGATAACAGTAGCGACAGATTCAGATGGCTTCGAGATCTCGACTCCTGTCGCCTGTTCTTGTCCGTCTGACCCGCGAAAGGCTCAGTGATCTCCGAATCGTCACCCTGCCTTCCCAGACTCTCTATCTCCAATGTCCATACCCTCTGAGTCGAATCCTGCCTGTGCAATATAAGTCAGAAATATTATTACCATTCGAGCTACACTCGCATCTGACATAAGCAAGCCAGCAAGTTGAAACCTCTGTTTCTCATGTCTCAACCTAATCCAGACCAATTGTTTGGTGATCCTTTGAATTTCTTGTCGCTCGATCAACTTTCAACTTGAAATTGTTTACAAATCTTGAAGACTCACTTGAAGGGGTGCATATTTCTATCGCTTCTGTTTAGTTGGTTTTTTTCAACAGAACTGTGATTTCCGTGTGATCGGCCCTTTCGGTTGTTCAGAATTCTGGCGAGTATGTACAGTTCATGTATTTACTAGCTTGCCTTGTCAAGATAATCCTCGGGCCCAGTGTTCCATCTTGGGACCATGTCCGCAATAGATCCTCCTTCCTCCTTGCCACCTTAACTGCTCCCGTTTCCGTATCGATCATTCGCACTTGCGACAGTCCACCACGGAGCGGGAAAGACGACTACTTTTAAATCTCACTTTATCGCGCGCCTAGATAATCAACTAAGTTCATGTCAAGAGAAGAGGTGTCGGCTTGGTCTCGAATTTGTTTGTCAGTCTATGCATGCCGTAGCTTACTTTACAACACTTGGACTGAATGAGTTCAAAGCTAGCATCCTGCGCAGCGAGGTATATTTCATTTTTGTTTATCTGGCCAACTTTTACGTCAACAATCTTTATCAGCGTATGCTATGCATCCATCAGTTCACCATGATACAAAACTCACTTGGGTCCGACTGCATCAAATGCTCGGTGCCGCCAAGTCTAAACTCGAACCAGTCGGCCCTTTCCGAAACAATCGGAGTTCATCGCTACCCCGATTGGTTCAATAGGATGAACACTTTGATTTGGATAGAAACCTTCGGGCCGTTGAGTACGGATCATTTGATGGCTCCCGTTTCCCATTGATAATATCATATACCTGGAAGAAAATTGACAAACACCCTCAAGAGCCAAATGCCCCAGTTTATTCTCCCTGACATCCTAAAAGACTGGCCTTGGCCAAGAGCTATCAATCCTCACTATGCTGAATGTGCCAAAGAATCTCAGGCATGGTGCGAGTCGTTCCATGCCTTCTCACCCGAAGCACAGTATGCACTTAATATGTGCAATCCGAGTCTACTTGGAGCTCTAGCTTACCCTCACGTATCAAGAGGTGACTAAACCCTTTGTGTGTGTTCAATGCTGAAGCGAATACTCTGATAGATGGTTGTCGCCTTACCTGTGATTTGATATATTTTTATGGCATATTCGATGTGAGGTTCCACGCATTGAAAAAGAGGAGTTGGCTCATAACTCTTAGGAACATTCAGATGCAATGGACTCGGCATCTGTGAGGGAGTGGGCCGATATAGTCATGGATGTGTTACGAAATCCTCATAAACCTCGTCCTAATGGAGAGCCTGTTATTGGAAAAGTCACCAGCTCGTGAGTTTCTGTTTCATTTTCTCCCTATACCGTCTAATATGTCGGGACTCAAGTTTCTGGCTTAACTTCATCAAGATAGCTGGACCTACATGTCAGAAGCGTTTTGTTGATGAATTTGACGTATTTGTACGTGCTGTAGTTGAGCAAGCTCAGGACAGAGATTATCTGGTATTTCGTGGGTATTTCCCTGTGTCTCCCGTTCTTCACATCGAATGTCATTCAAGGAGATGCCAAAAGCTATATGGCCGTTCGCCGGGATACTGTTGGCGCAAAACCAAGCTTTGCGTTGCTTCAAATGGATATGGAGATACCTCAAGAAGTGTTCGATCATCCCACACTAACCACTCTGCGTGATCTCACTACGGATATGTTATACCTTGCTAATGTTTGTTAACCGTCAGACTCATAGACATCGATCTCACTTCCCTAGGACATATACTCGTTCAACCTCGAGCAATCCAAAGGTGACAATCACAATCTGGTGTCTCTGATCATGCTGCACGAAAATATGAATGTACATCAAGCGATGCAGTATGTTTCAGCATTGCATGACAACCTCGCGGAAAACTTTCTTTCGACATTCAAGCAAATCCCCTCGTTCAACTCTCCACAAATCGATCACTGGGTTCGCCGCTATGTAGATGGTCTTGGTGAATGGATAAGAGCGAACGAGCGCTGGAGCTTTGAATCATGGCGATACTTCAAAAACGAGGGTGAACGGATACAAAAAGACCGAATCGTAGAATTGTTACCTCCAGCGGATCATTCAGATCTATACGTTCCAGCAGAATCTCGCTGGATTAAATCGGCAGTCATACCTGATCGTCCTCGACCTCAAGATGTTGGCATTATTGCGATGGAAATGTATTTTCCTAGATGTGTATGCTTTCAATCAGCCGGTGGAATGACTAACAATTTCAACTCTCAGTGTGTACGCGCCCAAAACGATGGAAAGGAGCAATCCACCATGAGTCTGGGTCAGAAATACGTGAGCTTCACTGACGATCGTGAAGATATCAATTCTTTTGCGGTGAATGGTACATATGTAGCTGATTTCCTATGCAAAATTACTGACTTCCTTTTAGCTGTCGACTCCTTGCTCAAGAAGTACAACATTGACCGCAGATCAATTGGTCGGATAGAAGTCGGAACACAGACGATTATCAACAAAGGACAGAATGTTAAATCGCATCTTATGGAACTATTTTCAGAATGCGGCAATACAGATATCGAAGGTTTGTCTATATAATGCAATGAGAACTTTGATATGATTTTAATAGGGATTGATCATACGCATGGATGCTATGGATCGACGGCTGCTTTATTCAGCGCCATTAACTGGATAGAGTCCACCAGCTGGGACGGACGATATGCCATCGTATTCGCAGGCGATATTATGACGGATGCCAACTCAAATGGTCAACCAGTGGGCGGTGCTGGCTCCTGTGCCATGCTCATAGGCCCAAACGCTCCAATTATTGTTGAACGTATGGTTTCTTCTCTTTCTGGATCATAATCTCATTATAGAATAACAGCTATACATGGGACTCACTTTTCCAACGAATCCGGTTACGGGAAGCCCTCGCCTTTCAACGCTAAACTCCCTGAAGAAGACGACTTGGCGCTGGATTCCTACTTAGACTCTCTCGAGCAGGCGTATACATACTTCATCAAGAAGCATGCTCGCCTAGAACAGCATTTGTCGGGAAAGGGAAACAAAATCACTGGCCCCAAGTTTGACTACCACATCTTTGACAGTACCTCTGCCACTGTTGCCAGTCAAGGCCACGCTCGTTTGTTTAATCTTGTGAGTTTCTTTTCTTATACCTATTTCCCTTAACAAAGAGTACGCCCGATAGATGCTACAGTATTCGGAGTTTCAGAATCCCACGAACATTTCCATTGAAGAGCTTTGCGATTCTACCGTCGGTCCTTCAATGGCATGTGCGAAACGGTGTGGAAACATGTACTCTGCATCACTTTATGGCGGACTGGCATCCTTGATATCCACCATTGATCCCAAACAATTGAATGGCAAACGCATCAGCATGTATACCTACGGGAGTTCTGCTGCGTCGTTCTTCTCTCTCAAAGTCATCGGAGACACTTCTACAATGCAGAAACACATGGCACTTCACGAACGGTTGAATGCGATGAATGTGGTGCCTCTCCACACTTATATTGATGCTTTAAAAGTGCGCTATCTCTCGAAGCTGTCCTGTTATCAAGCTAAGACTTTATCTTCAGCTACGTGAAAGTGTTCACAAGAATGTACGTATTTGCCAAACTTGGTTGTTTAATTTAACACCTAGGAAGAGTTCATCATATTCTCCGAGAGGGAACATTAATGGTCTATGGTCTGATGCGTTGTACTTGGATGAAATTAATTCAAAGCATGGACGTACTTATAAGCGAAATGGGGCACTAGGGAAGCTCAATCACTTCGCTTGTACGCGACCTGCTAGTATTCTTCTCCTTGTTTTTCTCTTATTGGCGAGTTGGCGGTTTGGCGGGGACTTTGGAAAAATAACAACAATAATTTAACAATACAAGTAGCGAATAAAATATTAGAGATTTCGCAACGTAATCATCCTGACGTAATGTCTCTAGTCTAATTTGTCACGGGGGTAACAACGTTAAGCTGAAATTGAGATGCCAAGAATCAAAATGAACGTTGATTGACTAAACTCTAAGCAGGACCACCTGACACCGTCATTCCGTACTTATATACTATAGCATAACTCGGTCTTTCAGATTCCTATCTATTCCTACTATATCGCCTATCAGACCATCCGTTTTTGATTCATCACCCTACTTGAAGGACCAACCCAACAGTCCGCTGGCGTTGGTTTGATGTTGGTTTGCTGCGGCAGATAGATCTGATACTCGGAGTTGATTGCACAATCTCCGAATCAAGCGCTCCGTTTTGCAGACTTATATCAAGAATCCTAGTGTACGCCCATCATTCTAGCCCTGCATGGTTGAGTTCAATTTGACTGTTCTCGCTACTGTATTTGCTGCATATATCACTTGGAGCATCATTCAGACGTACAAAGCTAATGCCCGTGTGCACAGAATACCTGCCATTGGACCGTCGTCATCGTTCTTCCCGGTGTTTTTTTCTGCGTATAAGCTTTTGTTCCATTCACGGGAGCTTCTATTCCAGGGATATAAAAAAGTATGCGACTACCATTTCATTCGTAAAAAATCTAGACTTTATATGCACAGCACTATGGATCTACGTTTAGACTCGCAACCATGAAACGATGGGTTGTAGTAGCCTGTGGTCCAAAACTAGCTGAAGAGCTACGAGGATTAAGGGATGATCAGCTTTCTACACATCTCGTTGCAGAAGAGGTAGGTGATCCTATGTTTCACTGGTGAGACTAACCTTGCCAACTTGAAGTTTCTACAAATTGACCACACCCTTGGAAAGAGCTTTAAGAATAGTTTTCATCAATCCGTCCCAGTTGCGAGAGGACCGCTTACTCGACATTTTGGGCAAGCGTTCCCGGAGGTATGTGATGAGATTGTCACTGCCTTTGCCGAAGAAGTCCCTGTCACAAAAGGTATCGTATCAGCCTGAAGCCGTATCACTGAAAATGATCCACCTTCAAGACTGGATAAAGATGTCCATCACTTCACCAGTCCAAAGAATCGTCTCCAGGGCAAGTAATCGTCTCTACGTCGGACTTCCTCTTTGTGAGTCTTACGTCTTACGAGAATACTTTCACATCGTTCATTCTTCTCAGGTCGAAATCCTGAGTACAGAGACCTCAATATTGACTTTACGACAGACGTTGTAAAGGCAGGTATCATACTGAAGGCTGTTCCGGAGTTTATGAAACCGTGAGTGACTACAATTACTTGGACTTATCAGTCTCACTGCCACATTCAGCATAGTGGCCATCTTCACCAATGTTTCTGCAAAAGTTAGAATGGCCATTCGATTGGTTAAGCCTCTCCTTGAGGATCGTTTAAAAAAGGAAGAAGAGTATGGTAAAGATTGGCCAGAAAGACCTGTATGTATTCCACTTCTGGAAGTACGTGCATTCATAAGATACCGTGACAGAATGATCTCATATCCTGGCTTATTGATCTTGAGCCACACCAAAGTGCAGAAGAGATGACACGACGAATATTGCTGACCAATTTCGCGTCCATTCACACGACATCGATGGTATTTCCCATTACACGACATGATATTTCGAGTCTAACATTTATATACAGACATTTATTACTGCATTGCACCATCTAGCTGCTTACCCTGAATATGTATCACCTCTTCGTACTGAAGTGGAATCGATCATAAAAGAGCAGGGATGGTCAAAATCAGCCTTTACCAGCATGCACAAGCTAGATTCTTTCCTTAAAGAGACGCTAAGAATGACCGGTCTTGATGGAAGTAGGTGCATTCAACTCTTAGAATTTATACTAGTATCAAACCATGATTCTTTCCTAGTATCAATGGGTCGTGCAGTCTTAAAAGATCTCACACTTTCAGATGGAACGACTGTCCCAACTGGGTTGCATATTTATGCTTCTGCAACTGCTGCGCATTTTGATGAGGTGCACCTCTCATCTGCGCACTGAAGTACAGGATTTAATTTATGTTCATTAGAACTACTATCCAGCAGCCAATTCCTTTGACGGGTTTAGGTTTTATAACATGCATTTAAAAGCCGGAGAAGGCTTCAGGCATCACGCTGCCACACCTAGTCCATACTATATGCCATTTGGTTATGGCAGGCATTCATGGTAAGTCTGTTTGTCATATTGTGACTATCACTCAGAGCTGGTGCTAGTCCAGGTCGCTTTTTTGCGGTGAATGAAATCAAGGCACTACTTGCCCATGTTCTCATCAACTATGATGTCAAATTTGAGGATGACCGACGAGTTCCCCCTGCGCCTATTTGGTATGGTTGGTATATCACTCCTAATTCGAGTGTCGAAGTTATGTTCCGTGAGCACGTGATTGAATGATTGCTTGATGTATGCTTGTGTATTCATCAGTACATGTCTGTAATTGGGGTGTGTTGGTAAAGACCTATAGATGGATAGCTGCTGCATGGGCTATCTTTGCAGGGTTTTAAGTCCTTATGCTAGTAAGACTTGGTCTTTCAGCCTTAAGTTTATATACAGTGACCACCAAAAATAATGCAACAATGTTTTTTAATTCTGAGTGTTATAAGTGATCAAATGACATAGTTCAAGCTGTGGACATGGACATTAGGCCTATAAGTGAGTTTCAGTAGGCTCTGATCATTACCATATATAGTAATTGCCAACATAG
>CEMS01899097.1:851-11899 GCA_900068915.1 Megacollybia platyphylla | reverse complement strand
TTAGGACTTTGCGATACTCCTCAAATGTTTCGTCGACGGTGATATTCTCGAGAAGGAAAGGACGAGACGTTTAGATATTCGGATGGTGCCAAAGATGTCTCCTCTCCGAAGATGAAAAAACCAATATCGGAACGGAAGTGATTGATTATCCAAGTGATAATGAAGACGATATCTATGGATCGAATGATACACCAATCAAGGATACCCCTGGGGACTGTTTCAACGCATACGGAGGAGTTTATAACTCTGGGAGCGTTGTATCATTCCAGAATTGAGTGCAACCTAAGAAAAATTGTACGTGTTAACGTTCTCCTTGTCAATTCTTGCTTAATTTCGAGGTGTTTTCGACGTCTGATATTTCTAACTAGGTGCGTCTTCACACTGTGTGTAATATCCTGACGTTGCACTTTTGGAGGGAGGGACTTGTCTAAGGCGTTGAGCTAACTGTTTGACTAATCTCGGTTTTCGAGGGAGATGGTTGAGGTGTACAGAAGGGAGTCGATGAATGATCGGTCTGTGGGTAATTTGAAGGTTGGTATTCGTTTATTCCAGCTGTCGGAGATTGGATCGTACGGACTACACGAACATTAATCAGTCTCCACCCAAGTCAACTTTGCATAGGGCGTTTTAATACTCCCCGATTTCGTTCCCTTGTGAACATGTATCCCTACTTCGTATATCCCTAGTCCCGCTGTATTAACAAACTCTTCCTCATCTTTATCGGTCGGAAGTTGAACTTCCAGTAGCGTCCTATTGTTGTAAAGTCTCCAGATAGCCTTCACCCCCGTCGAGTTGATTGGTGGAGAACCGATGACGCTCCCGAGTTGACTGGATACTCGAATGAGATCATTGTGGGTAGGGACTAGGACTTTAACAAATGCGACACCTTGAGCGCTAGATGGATGTTCTGTATCATCACCTTGGCTGGGGACGCGCCGTTCGCGTGGTGTAATATCCCCGCAGAAGAATGGTAACACGCCCGCGGTTTTCTCTGCTGGAGCTGTGATGAGCCATTTGAGAATCTGACCATTGGGTTTTGTTCGTCCGCCGGGTTGTTCGGGGATGTATAAAGGACCTTGGCCTGAGTAACGGGAGTTGATTATGTCTGAGATTCGTGTGGGAGGTGTGGTTGAGCCATTGCCGAGGAAAGCGTAGTCTATCCAGCCTGGTGATTTTGAGGCCCAGCGATGATCAGAAGTTGGGGGTGGTGGTGAGGTGAAGGAGATTAGTTCGAGGTAGGCTGTGTCTGAGAAGACCTGGAGATGTTATTTGAGTTGGAGACGAGGAGAAAGCAGACGTACGACGAGAGCGTTGGCTGTTTCACCACCTGCGTGTGTGCCTCCAGGTAAGACACTGAAGATCGATAAGGAAATCTTTGCGGCGTTGTAGTCATACTAACTTGAATCCCAAATCACGAAACTGTCGTGATACTTGCTCAACAGAGCCTGGAGGACTGAGATGTACGATATGATCCAAACGATTTGTATGGAAGGACATGAGTAAGACCAAATCACGTCAGTCTTGCACTATCTGGCAAAAAATCTCACTCCCTCTCCTTCTGCTACGCCGATAATCTGTGCTCTGCCCGTCTTTGTGAGAATGGCGATGGCCTGTTTGAGCAATGTCAGGGGCATTCCTGTCAGAGGACTAGGTACAGGAGGGTCTGTGATCTCATAGAAAGTCATTATAGTATTGATATGGCCTGTAGATGACGTCTACAAGGTCAATCAGAGCGTGTCAGTGGGAGAGATCGACAGCTACCCAATCGTGCAGAGTTTCGGCCCATTCCTCTGGTAACCGCCAGTAAAGGAGTACCGATCTTGTTTGTTTGGGAGGATCGTAGCAGGCTAAATTGTGAGTGACCATGTAGTCGATCAAATAGGACAGATATTCGGGCAAGAGTCGACCTGTCAAGGTGTAGTTCACCGATGCAGGTGCCATTGATACGTACGGTTGATGGCTTGGCTGCGAAGCACTTCGTCCCAGTCTGAGCCAGGTGTCTCGGCATCTTCAACGCGAAGATAAAAGAGCCGCCGGTGTTTGGCGTACGAGAGAAACAAACGAGACCATTGCTCGGACGCTACGCCATCTGCGGTAGACTTTGGTTGGCGGCTATGCGAGCCAATGAATAGCTAGTTAATTTGATACAAATTCCATACGTGAAGAACGCAGGCCATGAATGAATAGAAGGCAGTAGGAATCCCGAACTGGTCGTCCGATATGAAGAGGTCATGGTCACGCTCACCGCAGTTGTCGTCCGCCATGATAACAAATTTCGTGTCGCTGCTGTTGTTCGCGTCTTGCGCGCTTTCCTTCCCTTACAATGAACAGACTGTGCTTGGAGCCAGCAAGCATTTGAGCAAGTGGTTCCAAGATGGCCGCCAGTTTATCATGCAGAACTCAATTACTTGTAGGCTTTCAGTTTGAATGCTTCGTGGTCTCAATTCCACAGACGAGCTCTTCTCCCATCCCAGTGCAAAGCTGGAGAAGTACCAGCTTCGCTTAACTGAACCGAATCTCTGCGATACGACCGTGCAGCAGTATTCGGGATATCTCGATATTGCAGAAAACAAGCACCTTTTCTTTTGGTATGTGGTATCTATCCTATAACAACTCTGACCCTTGCAGGTTCTTTGAATCCAGAAATTCACCAGAGAACTCTCCTCTCATTTTATGGCTCAACGGCGGACCAGGCTGCTCTTCTTCCACAGGTCTGCTCTTCGAACTCGGCCCCTGCAGAATCGCAGACGGCGGAAAGAACGTAACTTTCAACGAACTCAGCTGGAATACCCAAGCCAATATCATCTTCCTCGACCAACCCGTCAACGTTGGTTTCTCCTACGGAGATGACGGAACCACAGTCAACAACAGCCCTGTCGTTGGACAAGACGTCTACGCATTCCTCGAGCTCTTTCTCAAACGCTTCCCCAAGTATTCCAAACTGCCGTTCCATCTTGCCGCGGAGAGTTATGGCGGTACCTACGGTCCTCATATCGCTTCAGTTATCCACAAGGAGAACAAGAACCCTCAGCCAGGGTTCGACAAGATCAACCTCCAGTCTCTCATCCTTGCGAATGGACAAACAGACCCCTACGTCCAGATGGGCACAATTGCAGACTATGTTTGCGACGGTCCTTATCCCGTTTACAGTGATCCCCAGGGACCTGAATGCGTCGCATTGCGAACCAAGATTCCGACCTGCCAGAGGCTCATCAAAGCCTGTTATGATTTCAACTCGAGGTTGACTTGCGTACCCGCTTTGCTTTATTGCAATACCCAGATCCTTAGCCCTATCATCCGTACGTTGTCTTCCTTCCTTCCTTGTCTTTTCTGAGACGCTGGATTTGGTAGTAAGCGGTGTTAACCCATACGACGTCCGCAAAAAATGTGATAGATCCAAAGACGGCAATCTTTGCTATGCTCAGATGAACTGGATTGACGTCTGGATGAATGATCCCGCCGTCAAGACTGCTCTTGGGGCTGACCCAACCAGGACATTCGAATCGTGTAACCTCCAGGTTAACCAGGAGTTCCTGATGCAAGGTGATGGAGCACACAACAGTGCTAAGCTCTTGCCAGAGTTGATTGACGATGGGATCCGGTTATTGGTGTATGCTGGGCATGCAGATATGATGTGTAACTATATCGTGAGTTTCTTCCCTCCCTCCTCCTCTTCGTTCGCTGACGCGGGGTGGTAGGGTAACGAACGCTGGATTGAGGAACTCACAACCTCCTTTAGCGACGAGTTTACCGTCGCTGAACATATGCCTTGGATTCTCGAGGACAAACAAGTCGGAGAAGTTCGTTCTGCGGGAGGAGATGGGTTTACAGCGGGCAATGTTACTTTTGTGAATGTTTACGATGCAGGGCATATGGTGCCGTATGACGTTCCCGAAGCTGCATTGGTGAGTCTACTTCTGACTACCTCCGTCGGTGGCTGATACATACGGTTGTAGGATCTGATTACTAAGTGGCTCAAAGACACACCTTTGGCATAGAATAACATCGGTAAATCGGTACGCGCATATTAATATAGCCACTTGGTGTAAGATTAGGGCTGAACACAGCCTTTCCGGTCGTCCCATTAGGTGGCATATTGATTGAGTGAGAGCGGAAACAAGTGTAAGCCTACTAAATACCCTTACTATTCGAAAATCTTGTACTCCACCTCATAGCCCCCAATCTTCCTCCCTATCCATCTTCCCAGAACCAAATTAGCTAATTTCCCCAGCCCGAACGGAAAATCAGCAAGCACGACATCTGCATGGTCTAGGAAAGCTAGCATTTGGAATAGGTTGGGAGCGCGGCCTTGCATAGTCACTGATGAGAGGTAGCCATAGAAGTTGTGGACGAATGTGTCATCGAAGCTAATGAACCCGTTAAATCTCCGGAAGCTAAGGAATATCTTATCTGCTTACCCTGGATTAGGACCACCGGTCACTGTAATGTGAACTTCGAGATCCGTGCCTGCATCAGGGTCAGACCAGAACTACAGCAGCTTAGCTTGAAGATGGTTTTAGCAAGCTAAAGGATTCACGGTGTGGTAGTGATAAGGCGGTATAGTCACCATTTCACCTGCTTTGAGTTTACCTAATTTTCCATCTAGCTCGTAGCAAAGTACACCGCTTTGCTGTAAAAGGAAGAAGATTGCATGTGTATCGGTATTGCGGTCGGTAGTCTACCTACCACATCGAATGTCTCAGTCTGGTAAATATGCCAATGATACGGAGCTAGCCCAAGTAAATCAACCCATCTGCTTAGTCTGACGCGACTACTTACGCGTAGCAGTTGATTCACGACCAGCACCTGTATGGGGGTTGGAATGTTTGAAGATTTGTTTTGATGTGAAACTGTTATTTGATGTATCCGTGGACACTGCGTAGGTTCGGAGAGCACCGCCGAAAAAGTTCCAGGCGCCATCGGGATCAACTGCCGGGGCTTGAAGAGGGTGCTTGGGGCGCTGTAAATGGGTGGATCAGAGATGTGAGGTCTGGATTCTGACCTTGGGAAATAGGAAAGACATAAGTAGAATAGGCAAGAGATTGAGGTAGATGGCCTGTACCAGACTGTGATCACAAAAGCAATCGAGGCTTGATGAGAAAGGCCAAGAGGGTCCCGTGTGTAAGTATGTGGTCAATGCGTGGTGACGCGAAGGGAAGCATGGTCCCGTGACCAAATCTTATGTTCATTCGAGCTCAAACAGACCTGCGGTTATGGAGATACACGCACCGCTGCTTGAGCCAATACCGCGACATTACTGATGGGATAAGAGCTATCCTTACATCTGTGCCTGCTCCAGCCAAGAAGGAAAACCCAGTGGAGGATACGTCACACCTGTCCGGGCGAGTGTTTACACCTCATAGTAAACTCGCTTCACGACGTTCACGTACTGTCGATGTGCATTTTCCATCGGATACTCTGACAAATTTACCTCAAATGCTCAAGTATCTCCACTTCTCCGATTTCATAGAGTCTATCACACTTGACCATGACGTTGGACGCGCACGGTTCAAGGTAAATGGTTCAGTACTCAATACCTTGCGGGGCGTGAACATTATTAGTTCTACAAACCCTATCATGCGTACAAGTTTGAACTGTCTCCTGAAAGCTCAAACATAGACATGATATCAGTTTCCAAGACTTCTGAGCCAGATGACCGTCTGCCCGTTGATGTGATTTCGGCGATCCTCTCTCGCGGTGCTTCGCGAAATGTTATGTGGCTGAAACATAAATCCAATATATCATTGCCTCATGGGACATACTCCACCCAAACCCCAGATGGCCTCCTCGTTCAATTTTTGGATATCAAAGATGCAATTAAGGTCAGTTACTCGTTGTTTATATGTGGACAATCACTCAGACGATGTAGTTTGTCAGTCGGACTCCAGACGCATATTTCAGTCCTTACAAAGAGACGGTCCAACCCGAAGTCTCTGTGGTACGCATCTCGGACCTTCCTCTCTTCCTCTCCGTAGAAGACATTGAAAACGAACTCTCTAAGCTGGGAGTTTACATTCCACATTTCTTCTGGAACGGCCGAAGAGGGAGTCTGGTTAGGCATTTCCTTTTTTTAAAATTAATTTCATAACTTTCGTAGTATATCAGGCCTGGGGGTTCCAAAGAAGCAGATGCTTTTCGCTCTCTATCCCATCAATTTTTCCTCCACGAATTTAGAGACGTCCGCGTGCTCTCGTCCAGAGCGGTCTGGTATCTTCCTGAATACATGAAAAGGGGATTAGGGCTTGAGTCAGAAGGACAGGATCGGAAATGGGAACCTACACCTACACATGCTCTCCAGTCCTTGGCAATGTCGCTCGGGGCAACGAGGACTGTCGACCTAATAGCAGAAAATGAAGCTCTACCGCATGAATCCCGACACGATATAATACACAAATTCCAAGTTTTCGGCCGCGTCACAAAGGTGGAATACATAACCACGACAGGAAAGTCAGACTTGCCTCTAGTTATTTTTATTAATTTCAACAGCACAAATCAGGCTCGCAATAACATTTGCGTCTATCATACAAGCTGCCGCTGCAATCGACTATCTGACTAACATATTCTTACCTTCTCAACCGTTCCCCGCTACCTCTCCCTTTGGCCCGTATATGGGATGCACGATTGCTTTTGGTGTGGATAGAAATTATCCATTTTCGTATCACAATTTCCAACGTCGGGTACCCGTGTGTCCTCTGTCTCCTTCTCAACTTGGCGATCTCATTGACGGCCAACCGAGGAAGAAGCATGATTATATGTTTCCCCTGCGTGAAATGGCCGAGTCGTGGTTCGGAGAACACTATCCTGTGAAAATAGCGCAAACGGCCCAGGACAAGGTCGAGGAGGACGGGGAACAGGTTCAGATTTCCCAAGCCGAGGAGTCTGTACTCGTAGACAATCTCAAGCGGGATGACGACATGAAGGGAAACGAAACAGTGAAGGTCGAGAAGAACGGAGAACAAGTTTTCACTCTAGACCTTCTCGAGCAGTATCACGACATAACGCGGGAAAAGACCATGAAAAAGGAACAGGTCCAGGAGAACGGAGAACAAGTTGATATTGGATATTCATCTGGGTCAGAGCAGGGTGATTTGGAGCTGGAGCTGACTAAAGACAGTCAATAGCCATGGGGAAGAGGAAAAAGGGACATTGAAGGATTAATTAACGCGCGCCCGTGATGCACGTTCTACTTCCGTCATCCTGTGTCCGCACCAACTCTTGCCCGGGACGCCAAGAAAATATCGTTTAACGTGTCACTACTAGTATGTAGGGTAGAGGGCACTATCCTTCAGGTTACGGTAGACATGAAAGAGGTTGATGACGAAGCCAGCTTCTCAGGTTTCGGGAAAACCTTTTTGATCGTCTTGGTGATGATTGCTGCCGCCTCGAGAGTTGCATGATGATCGACAACGAGTCAAACTCTGAGGGAAAGGATGGCGTATACTATACACCTCCAATCTTTAATCTTTACAAAGAATCTTTGATGGCTTGATCAAGTCATACTTGTATGGCATCGGTGGCTGTATAAGTGAGCGCTCATTATTCACAAACTGGAGCTTCAAGGGATTGATCAACTTCTAAAAATGTACCTGCCTGTGATGGACAGATCTTATCGCCTTCTGGCACATCTCCGTTCCCATTTGGTGATGTGGTGAGAAGTTTTGAACGGATGTTTTCCGTTCCGTCAAGCCTGGCTCGGATAAGGCTGACCGTGGATCTGGCAATGTTAGGTAACGTCTAAAGTATGGTGAGATCGTTCACTTCCCTCGAATCATAGTCAGGTACGAAAGCCCTGCTTATTAAAACTGGCAGCGTCATCAATCAGAATGATTCAGGGTTGGCGAGTCGGGGTCTGATTTTTTGTCTAAGAAGGCCGAAATAATCGAAAGTTTCGAAACGAAGTAACCACTATGATCGTTTCTTTACTTCTGCATGTGAATGTTGTAGAGTCTAGAACACAGGGTTGCTTTGCGACTGCGCAATCTAAGATTGTTAAAAATCAAGTATGTGGGTATGATTATCTTATTCGACGTGTATGGTACTTCTGTGATACTGTAAGATTTGAGTTAATCATCTGGCACTGTCCATCTAGTAGGCGCGGCCCAACCGACACATTTATCGCTATGGTTCTTCAAGGTCTTCTCCGTGGAGAAAAACCTCTTACAATCAGGACAGCTCCAACACGGTCTCCGATGCTTGACAACCTCATGTCGTAGCCTGTCATGTTGTCTCGAGAAGTGTTCGGAGCATCCCATGGTGCAAGGGAAATGTGCAGGTGGCTTTGGTTTGTGCGTGTTCATGTGGACTGTTCGAGTGTACTCGCTGGTGAATTTGCGATCGCAGTCTGGGAATAAGCACTGTAGACGACGACGACGTTTTGTCTGGGGACGTGTTGGTTTGGATTTAGTATCTGAAGACGAAGAATGGGATGTTTCAGGGTCATCCTCGTGGGTTGGAACGACGATGCTCATGAAAGAAGAGGATGTACTGGTAGGCGATGGATAAGCGATGGTTTCGGTGTCTCTGTCGGCTGTAAAGTCAAGCGGCTCTTGCACTGTGAGGACGGGTAGCGTAGATTCCACAGAAGGGGCCTGATCAGGCGACTGAGGAGTGTACATTAGTATGGAGAGGTCGTTTGCACATTCTGTGAAGTCGGCAGGATGGGAAACAGTGCTATATGATGGAGGCGTGCTGATTGGTGTATAAGAGGGGGTTGAATAGCCCCCAGACCAGCTATTCAGCTGCTGCTGTCCCCCTTTGACAACATATCAGTAAAGAGAATACATCTTTAGCTATTCTGCTCACCAAGGTTCCCCAGTGGTGAGATGCAGGTAGTATATATCGACAATGTGTTGAGATTATTCTCGACCACTGTTTCGAAGTGCACCAGCATCCCACTTTTCGCGTCAGTGCAAGGTACAGAGGCATTCTCGTCCACCGGTGTGAGCGAAACACGTAATCCGTAGATATTATCTGGACGAACGCAGACGCGAAATTTAACAAAGTCTTCCACAGGAATTGTGAAGGCCATGCGAATGAGTCAAGAAAACAAGAACAAAATAGAACAGGCGCTGATTTTAAACTTTCGACTTCCGTTAGTCTCGTAATTTGATGGTAACAAACAAGAGCGGAAGTACGGATGTTGCAGCGCCTTTCCCAATCGGATGATAATCTTTGATCGTATGCCAGGTATTTCCATATAGAAGCTGCGACCGTCGGCAGCGAAGGGTGGTCTGGGCATGTGGACCTAATGAAGGCATTGACACCTATTCAATGGAAATTTACTCATTCTGTATGAGCGTTACTATTATAATGATCAGCGCTCAGCGGTGCCGCATGATTACGCAGAAAGCGGGAGTAGCAGACGGTCTTTGGTGCAATATTTGCCAGACGGGGTACGTCAGTGATGTGGTTCTAACAAGGTCCGTTTTCAAATCCTCGTCAGATCATAATCAGCTGAAGATCTTGGCAGCCTTTGATGGGCATGTCCGCAAGTTTCGGAAAAAGTGAAACAATCTAGAAACATAACCGTTAATTCCAAATAATTTGACGACAGCGTATTCGAGAACGTGAGTCTTGCACCATCATTCGAGAACGCGAGGCCGCAGCATGTGGCCTTGATGTGGTGCAGAAGCCGAGCAAGTTGTAAACAAAACCAAACAACGTGATCATTACCGCAGCCCGCTTACTATGGAACATCTACCAGTAGAAATTTGCACGCTAATATTCTCCTATGCGTGCATGGACAATGGCTACACTGGCCGCTCACTTTCTCTCGTGTCCAAGTACGTCCATGAAGCTTCCAAATCCGCTAAATTTCAGTCTCTTTCTGTGGTTGGCTATGAACAACTTGAAGGCTTGGCAGACAGACTGGAAGCCACACCTTTGGCTCTAAGAAACGTCAAGTATATATTTATCTCTGCCCATCCCAGACACACCGCATCGGATCCTAAAGCTCTCGCGCCTGAATATGCTCGTCGCGAACTCGCCTATGCGGCTGTTAAAAGGATCCTAGCAGTCATTGGGCACACAGTGGAAATACTCCACGCGTTTTTCATCTTTTACCGACCCTTTCCTTTGCTGCCTGTCAGTCTACCAGTGCTGCATGAACTATCCCTTCACGGACCTTTGGAAGGTCCTGGTGATGTGGACTGGTGGCGGGCAATACAGTTTCCTTCGCTGAGACATCTACATCTCACACCGTCGTATTCGCCCGTATTCTTGCAGAAGATCGTCAGGCTGGCACCAGCGCTGAAGGATCTTAGGATATGCGCGGCTGAACATTCCATGACCTTCGCTAGCGAGCTCCAGGCTGCATTAGAGGGATCCTCGGCATCCGCAGACGCGACAAACCTTGCCAGTGAAATGTTCCCACAAAATATCGAAAAGATATTCGTGCATTGTCCCATGGAGCCCAAGGACAATTGGATGGATATGATGTTCATCTACGTGCATTCGATGGCCACCCTGCGGCGTCTCAGTACCGAACACCAAAGGCTGGTGTTACTCGGCCCGTTGCGATTTGGTGTCTTTCGGACGGTGTCGATTCAAGAGGCGGAGATGGCTTGGACAGATAGTGTCGAGGGCTGTCCCAAGTGGTACCAGGAGTATGTCCCGGTGATATAGCGGTCAGTTTGGACTCATATGGATCGCATCAGGCTCACCTCGACCACTAGCGGCATTCACGACCCGAGGATGCTGCTTCGTTGCTTTATATTGACCCGAAATGTCTTCTTATAGAACGTAAACTACCACATGTCGGATGTTCGAAACATGGTTCATCGCTCTCTGGTCCTTCTTCCTGCCACTTCACCTCCACTCCACTTCACAATCATATCCAACAATCATTGCCGACCATCGAGACACGAGCACATGATGATCTAGTGCCTTCTTTGAGCTTATGCTTCTCGCCATCTGACCTGTGCTCGGAGCATACTTTCGGTGTAACCACACCGTCCAGAGACCTTCTAGGCCCGAAATCACTAACGTGACATGGCCCTTAAATACCAGAGCCACCAACGTTCAAAACCCAGCATCCGCTCTCTACTCTC
>CEMS01899076.1:42252-54782 GCA_900068915.1 Megacollybia platyphylla | reverse complement strand
TCTATCAGTGCCAAGCGTACAGAGCCCACGGATCCAACCATTGGCGCAACATTGGCGCCAAGTCGGCGTCGGTATTTAAACCTTACAGAGCTCCTAAATCAACCATGATCGAGGTTGATCGGTGCGGGACGATCAAAATCAACAATCACCAACAACAAGACTATAAAGCGGGCCTCGATTCGACCTTCGGGTTCAACTAAACAATGTGCTCCCCTGACTTTCCCGTCGAACTCCTCGAGGCCTTCATCTCCAACGCTTGGGCCCAGTCCCAAACTATTCAGGAGAGAATCACATTCATGACATCCTCTCTCCTCGTCAGTAAAACATGGATGAAAGCCTTCATGCGCATCTCATCTAAAGACGTCTTCATCCCTACACCACGCTATGTTGATCACTTCATCCGTCTCCTTGACGGTCAATCAATTATCTTCAAAATAGACCCAGAAATCAAAGCCTTTAGGAGTTTCCTCATCAAGGGCTCCCTTTCAGTCCTTATATCAGCTTCCAACGCAGACCCAGAAGCTCCATCATTACACCCGATGGCTCTAACCCTTCGAAAAACCCTTCGGACCGTCTGTATTGGGTATTTCCCAATGATCCGGCGCGTCTGTGTGGAATTTGAGGACCGCAACCTCGACGATACGACAGACCTCCTCTGCCTGTCAGAGCTCCCACCCTGTTTCACGGAACTCGAGCTGAGGTATACATATACCTCGCTAACTAACCGCTTCAAAGCAGAGAGCAAAGAATGTCTTAAGGATACCATGCATTGGGATTTCTTGTATGTTCGACATCTTATCGTCATGGGCGCAAGTAAAGGCGTGGTTTTGGACTTTGTTAATAGGTGTCCGAACCTAGAGACTGTTGTTACGGATAATGCTGACGTTGGCAAGCTGAAGCATTGGAAGCTCAAGAATGTGGCGCTTGGATTTTGTAAAAGGACGTGGCGTGAGCTTTTCGGTGGACGAAAGACCGTATCCGTATCTATAGCTTGACATCAAATAAATGGCGGTCACGTCCTCACAGAACCCATTAAAGACTTGCTAAGATTGACGTGCATAGCAGAAAGGTCATTATCACTGCA
Source organism: Megacollybia platyphylla (assembly GCA_900068915.1). Lineage (NCBI taxonomy): Eukaryota > Fungi > Basidiomycota > Agaricomycetes > Agaricales > Porotheleaceae > Megacollybia > Megacollybia platyphylla. The sequence continues at coordinate 53,698 of CEMS01899076.1, read as the reverse complement.
GATCAAGTGCTCGTATTCGTATCGTTACCAATGAATTCGTTCCGCTAATCCTCGGCCCATCCTCCCAATTCAACAGCAAACGCAACAGCAAGCTTAGAAAATTGTAGCATATGGTCGAAGCTGAACTCGGTCGAGATATCAATGCGGCTTTTGCTCATCAGTCCGACGGAAAGATAAAAAAATAAGACCTACTCGTTCCCACTATGTATGTTATGATTCGAATCCTCGAATTTGCTCTCTGTAGACGGCTAAGACAGCCCCAACTGCCTTGAACATTGGACTTACCGATTGTGAAGGCACTCTTGTATCCCGCTTTCGCCCAAGATGCGCTGAACAATGTGAAAACCAGTACAAAATTTACGAAGCAGAATCATTACTGGTCACTGCATGCATATCCGCATCTGGTCTGCAATGTCTGTTAAGCATCGCTACCCAGCATTCACTGGAGAAACTTACATCGGCCCAAGGAATGTCAAGATAAGTCTCAATAAGCATCTTGTGGAATGTTGTGAGCCTGACACAGGTGTTAGCTTCCATACGGTAAGGAGATCTGATTTGCTCACTCTGGGTTGACATTGTCTGTTATAACTCCAGCGACTTCCTTCGTTCCTGCCTATGATCGGATCAGACAAAGCCAGAACCACTCGCAGAATCTGACTTTGACCCATGCTGTCATATCGAAATGGCTCATGGCAATGACATCAACGCCCCTCTCAGCATATGACTGGGCGATAGCCTGCGACCCAAGCAAGCCCGCTTCCTACGAGCTGATCAACAACACCAATAAACGAATGCCTATCTTTACCTCTGCTGAATACCATTGGAACTCTACCGTACGTTCAGGGTGGAAATCCGCTGCAAGAAGAGCGCGGTATGATTCCAATATGGTCATACTTCCGGAACCGTCGTCTATGTCCTGATTATTCGGCTGAAGAGACAAAATTCAAATCATACCATCTGCACCTGGTGCGGGGAGGAATGGAAACAAGTTTGTGCTGACACGGTCAACGACTAGCTTGGTAATCCCATGCCACTCACCTGTCTAAATGGGCACCGATGACAATAACCTCGTCAGAAGAAGATCCATTGATCCTCGCAATCTGCGGAAAGTGTGAATTCTGGATGCAAGTCCTCAAAGACTTACAATTGAGCTCTGCTTCCATTCATGCTTGAACTCTCGGAGAGTGACAAGCTTCTGCAGAGAGGCCGAAGCGTATGAAGTAGTTATCTGCAAAGAGAAAAATTAGCCAGATTTTAGCCAGAGACATGTAGGGCAGACCTCGTTTATGCGACTGAGAAGCCATTCCTGACTAGCTTTGCCTGTCTAGGGACGGTGAGCTTCAATGACAAACCGCACGAGGCTGCTCACGTCACTACGGTAATCTAATGGCCGTCAGTATGCAAAACAGTAGAGCGACACGCGTACATCTGGTCCTGTAGCTGGTGAACTTCTCGAGGTCCTTCTTCATACCGTCTGTAGTGAGGTTCTTGAAAACCGTCTTGACCTTATCAGTAGCGTTTGGTTTCGTAGGGAAGGTATGGAACTGAGTTCTTGAAAGAGCGAAAGATTCAAGGTTGGGTGTATCAGTACTGCCTGTCGTCTCAATGCATTGAACTAAAAGGAGCCTTTACTCTTACATGTCGAAAAATCTGATACCCTTGGCTTTAGCAGTAATCTTGAGAGATTACAGATGAGCACAACACCAAAGAGAAAAGAACAGAGCACACCTTATCCCATTCAGACATCCAGACAGGCTCTTGACCTTCCAGCTGCACCAGTCGTTGTGCATTCAAGTCAATATCAAAGCCAGGATACTGTTCATTGCCAAGTGGAATCTGTTCGAACATTGAAGACGAAACGGCGAGCCCAACAAAGGGCAAGATGGTCAAGAGTTTCATGATGGAAGTAGAGAGAAGAACCGATATGGAACGCGCAACCGGCACGTGGTCCGTGTCTTCATTTTTCAAGTGACCGCAGCTTAATGTCCAAACAGGCAGCGGCAAACGCTAAGGACCAGGTTGTTGTAAGTTGAATCAATGAAATGAAAGTTTGAACTGTATCCCAATTTTATAGCGCCTGTTGATTGCTGCGGGCAAAGCGGCACCCACACCGCCAGTCGGTCCAGCTCTCGGTGCTCGAGGTGTGAAATCTATGGATTTCTGCAAGGAATTCAATGCAAGGACCGCATATATCACACCGGGTGTGCCCATACCAACATTAATCACAGTGCGGCCAGACAGAACATTCTCGTTTGTCACAAAAACTCCGCCAACGACCTATTTCCTCAAACAGGCGGCTGGCATCGAAAAGGGAACCGGAAAACCTGGCTCAGAAGTTACAGGCACTCTGAGTCTCAAGCACATATATGCAATCTCCAAAATTAAGGCTCAGGATGATCATCTCAAGCATTTACCGCTCGAGTCCATTGCCAGAATGGTTGTCGGTAGTGCCAAATCACTTGGCATTAATGTCGTTCCTTGACCGCGTTGTCGCCAAAGTTTTCTAGATAATCAAGTTGCTGTCTTGTTGGAGTGTATAGATACAGATCTCCTTATACAATCAATTCACCCTGAAGCAGCCCATCCAAACCCACTCCCTTCAAGACCTCTTGCTACCAACGCAAAGTTCTGCACCGCCTCTGTCGTGCGCTTGTTTGACTTTGAACTGGGAAGAGTGTAAAGACTGCTAAAGGCTAATCGGCGGCACTCACCCTAGCACGCCTCTAACAAACCTATCTTTGGCCTCGGGAGTTGCTTTTGATGGTGGAAAGTCAGGCTAAGATAATTAGCTCAGAGACTTCATAGGATCAAGTCTAAGAACTTACTGCGTCTAGAATCTCTCTAATCCAGATCTTGCACTCGTTCATCCATTTTGATAATACAGTTGTGAATAGTCCTACAACATTTGGCATGCAACTCCTTGGCACAGCACCGACAATCGCAGCTAATATCACACGGACTAAATTCCGACCGTGGCGATGGGTGACAGCCTGCTGGACTGTAGCAAGAGAGGGAGAAGAGTAGGTAGTGTTGTAAGACTGGATGATGAATTTCGTCTGCAAAATGGTATCAAGTTGTTCACTCCGAAGGAAGATAGTACCATAAATCCACAGACTGCAACCTGCGCATACCGCTCTTGTACAATGAGAGCTTGAGTTGTTCCTTGCATCAAGGCATCCAAACCTCCGGGGGGTAAGTTGTAGAAAGCATTCACATGTATTGACGCAAGCTGCTCCATTAGAGTGAAGAATGCTTGGACAATGTCCGGATGCTATTCAAACGTCAGACAAGGTTCCTTATTGAATATGATTCTCTTGCCGTTGTAAGTCCCGCATCGGCCCCCAACAGCGCAAGTACAACACCCAGCAACACTGGCAAAACTTCACCCACAACTCTGATGGCCTCGGCCTTCATATCCTGTTGCGTTCGGCCGTCCCACTGTACACTCTCTGCCCTGGCTTTCATCTCTGGATTATCCTGCGGATATTTTGGTGGCTGAGGGAACAGTTGCACGAACAATGTCCCAAATAGCGTTATCCACGCAGGTGTGATAGCCCTTCCCGGTCGAATAGCATGGCATGCTAGAGATAAGAGTGGCGTAGGCGTCAACGAGATCAAAGTCGCGTCCGAGGGAAGAGAAGTTATGGATGTTAAAAAGGTAGTTAATGCCTAACCGCGTGCTCAGCTATCAGAGGGGAAAGAACAGAAAACTCACAAGTCCAACAGAAACATCGTCCCCCCATACTTCTACGACTCTTGCCACTGCTTGGAGAATGCCATCTCTGACGGCAACCATCCTGGGATCGAGCCTTGCAGCTCGAGTATTCTCCATTGTCTTTAACTCTTCGAGATCAAATTCGAGCGAAAAGAGGTCCTCGTTCAAGTCCACTATCTCAAGGTCGGGTGCTTCTCGACGGGAGTGCAAAGAAGGCGAAGAATCCTCAGTACGAGTCAGCCCCTTAACGACGCCCCCAAGTGTTTCAAGATGGAGTATAGTTAGGGAACGTGCATCGTCTGGAAGCTACCAAGATGCAATGAGCCAATGCAACCGCTCGTCGCCAACTTACGATGTTATTAATGCCAGCCAACGTCTCCGCTAAAGCTTGTACAATCGGATTTATCATGGCCTCAACGGCAGAAATCTGCTCATGGGGTGGAAGTGCCTGGATGACGCTTGCGATTGACTCCATGACTTTGCTCTTTTCTGCGTTGGGGATATGTCCAATGCTTGCATGCAGCTCTGCAAATGCATTGAGGTGCGGCGCGAGCATCTTTCTATTTGAATCGCATAAGTTACGAAGCGCGTTCCCCGCTACGAGAGAAAGATTTGGATCTGGAAGTGCAGAAATGGCATATCCTACAGCAGTCTGCAGCTGATTTTGAACAGTTGGAGACAAAGGTTGTGCTGTGAACCATGAAGCATAGGTACCTAACACACCGGGGTGAGAGTATTGGAAAACAAAAAAGAGGTGGGTTACTGATTAATCCTAAATAACATCTCCTCGCTCTCCCATACCCGGTCTGTGGCATCTGGCTAACGACTTCAACGTCAAATACCCTTCCTAGTTGGGGAGTTTGGGAGTAATCAATAGCTTCTTGTATAGATTCCAAGCAATGGAGGGAGGCCTCGATTTCCTAGGACAGGAAGCTTAACAAAATCAGGCTGAGGGTGTTCTCCTGGCCGTACCTCCCAAGAACCTTCCATACCGTTGCCGTGTCTGCCAGCATTGCGTGCCGCCAACCGTTGGATGACATCATCAATGAGATAGAGAAGCATGTCGTCCCGGAGAACGTAGTATCTGCAAAGATGAGCCAAGCAAAAGGGGACCACTACGGCTTACGCATTGAGCAAGGTATCTCCAACATCTCTTCGATAGACCTGAAACTTGTTTATTTGATCTAGGCAATTTCATGATGAGCCGAAGATGAATGAAGAGCACAGACATACCTTTAGACCAACTGTGTCCAGGACTGGGCCACATTGCCTTGCCTCGCAACGCCTTTACCACTCGCACATACAAGCGTTTCACCACCGCCTGTTTCTCGTCTTCATTACTTACAGGTTTAGTAGAATCGTCTGGATTCCACAAAGCTTCTTGAAATAGATACCAAAACGATAGGCACAAATCAGATATTTCTTCGTCGACTCCAAAGTATCCGGGAAAGGAAGAAAGAGAAAGTAGGATGTGGAGGAATGTTTGTATCAATTGTCCCTTTGTTCTCTGTTCCGGTGAGACTAATTCGTTTGAAGCGACATGTTTGGCTAAATAAGTGGTTGAATGTTCGCCTAGATCCGCCAAAAGTTTTGTTAATGAGAGGGTTACTTCATCTACTATCGCAGCCTCTATGGCAGCATGGACAATAGCTGAACCTTTGGTGCTGATCCAAACGAGGAGGGGCTCGGTCAATGTGCTGTACGCAGCGCCAGTGGAGAACGGAGATGAACTGAGGAGCTCCTGTATTGCATCGCTCGATGAGATAAAGACCGTGTCGTTTGATGTATCGAGAAGAGAGATCAGGTGAGGAATGAGAGGTGTCAGATAGCTGGTTTAAAAGTTGTTTGAGACAGACATTGAAACATAGAGTCATACTCGGAAGGAAGCCGGGGAGTCCATGCTTTGAAACATTTGAGAGCTGCTTCGATATCCTTCCCGTTTTGACCTGGAGTTGTTATGGAGGTGGTGACTGCTGATGATACCATTGGTATAGCAGATTGTAGACTGCTGTTCATTTGGCCACTGTGATAGGCATTGACAAGGTTTAAGAGAGGAGGAAAGGGTGACGCACACAGTGCCAGGAACCAGATTTGCAGAACCAACCTCTTCCACCACAATCATCAGAAATTCCAGTATGCTCGTCGTTGAGGCACCTGCACCGGAGAACGCTGTGACACAAAACAGTATCCAGTCCGGCCAGGCATTTAGAGGACGGGGTACTAGGCGCAGGGCCAGTGCCGATAGCTGCATAAGAGTGAGACACACCAAAAGCATAGAAAAAGGCATACCACAACAAATAATTTCCGCAAGACGATCTTACTCTTCCGATTCACAATTGAATGAGCAGTAAGCTGGACAAGCAGATCTCTGAGCGAGGTGTAATGCTGGGATGGAAATGAATCCCTTTCATGAATTCAGAACGTATTTTGTGAAGAACAAAATGGAGACACCAATCCCTGTTGATCTTGAGTTGCGCCGTATGCGCGCCGAAGAATTGCACATGCTCGTCGGCGTGATTCAAAAGAGGAACAACAAGACCCCAAGCTTGATCCAGCTTTTGGATTTCTGAAAGATCATGCTGAAACCGTTTAATGTCTTCGGGAGATGCCTGGTTGCCGGAATTGTAGGCCTGTTGGATTAGCTACCATTCTGAGGTCAGACTGGAACAATAGCAGAATAACATGGCAAGATACATGGGCTGCTCTCTGAACATCGGCATCCGACAGGGTTGGTAGGAAGGAAAGGTCGACCATTGTACAGAAGATGACGTTACAGTCATGTGATGAACGCGTTATTTACGCGCTTGACCAGTCTAGACTGTCTAATATATATATACATGAAAGTGCCATATAGATAGTCCTCTGTTCATCGGGTCTTCTTATTATGCACGCTCATGTGTCTGTTAAGCTGATCTGGCCGAGCGAATGACTTGCCACACCCAGCATGCGTACACGAGTAAGGTCGTGCACCGGTATGCGTTCTTAACTAGATGAAGTTCGGAATGCATTTAATTGTCAAAACAGAACCTACGTGTTTTGAGAGGTTGGAGGACTCCGCAAACGCTCTATCAACGTCAGAAGGAGATTCACAAATCGGATTGCACACACTTATCACAATATGTACATTTGAATGGCTTTTCACCGTTATGTATTCGTTTGTGTATAGTGAGGGCTCCGGTGATGGCGAAGGATTTACCACAACTTGGAAAATCGCAGACATAAGGTTCTGAAAGAAGATGAAGCGGATGTTATATACAGAGCCAAAGAAGCTCACTCTCTTGCGTGTGACGTCGCATATGTTGTTGCAATGTCGCAGCTTCAGAGAATTTTTGATAGCATACACTGCATTGAAACGGGCGATGACCTGTATGCGACTGGGAACAGATGTCAACGTTCTCTTCGACGGCGTGAACACACAAACCTGAAGATGGCGACATATCTTCTGCTTACTACTAAAGCCTTGTGCACCATTACGAGTGCAATTTTCCCAGTAACAGTCGTAATGAGCTTTCCCCGAACCGACATGTGCAATGCTCAAGTGTTCGGTGAGTTCATCGCATGATTCAAAAGTGTGTCCGCAAGAGACCCAGTGGCATATATGAGTACCAGAGCAAGTGTGACTAGGCGGCGTCTTGGATTCAGTGCGACCAGAAGATGTAACTGATTCGGTAGAGGAAGGGTAGTCGTTTAGAAGGGTGGGAATCTGTGATAGCTCAACCGTAGCCTCAGAGGTGATGGCTTCATCGTATGCAGGCGTGACACGGGGGCTAGGCGTCCGGACAGGTAGACCAATGTGGTCTCGAAGAAGGTGACTGGCTAGAATATCAAGGGTGTTATCTACCTGACTCCCTGACGGGATCATGTTTGGCAGGCAGTAGTCCTGGCATTCGCGCCAAAGACATGAGAGGGAAGACTGGTTGTGCATGTTATTTTGTTCCTCTATTTCCAGAGATATTCCGTCCGCAACAACGGGGAGGCGCAAATGATGAAGGTTGACATGGCCCACGAGATCAATCATAGAGCTAAAGGACGCATGACAATCAGCCCACATGCAGGGAAATGTAGCGGGCTGGTCCAAGTGTACATTATCGATCTTCTGCTCCTCTTGTGGATATTCTGGATATAAAGGCAACGGCACGAAGTTATCTTGTACAAAGTTGGCACCGCACGCGCAAAAAAAGGCTTCTAGAGTAGGATCCCAAGAAACGCTCTGGTGATGGTCATTTACATCAGTATGGCAGCATTGCGGCTATATCGCGTTCAGCTCCTGGACATCTGCTTCAAGAAAATGAGGACTCACGAATTGGTCAAGGCTACTGCAATCGATACAGTCAGTAGACTGATCACAACTGGGCCTCCCATCGACTGTAGGGCAGCCAGTGCCACTGTGAGTGGGGTCATCACACGAAACGACGACGCATTGGTCCGTGCACTGTGAGGTCAGTTCTTTCGACAGACTGGCGCACTGACTTGCAGGACAGTTTGGACAGGCATTCATGACAGTTGGAGAACGCAGGTAAGAAGAATGAACGTCAGAAACAGGCACGTTAAAGTTTGACCGAGTTGAAGAATTCATCACTGAGGTCCAGGAAGCACTGGGAAGGTACTCAGCCAAAGTCACGAGTACCATCATGTGTCATCCGCTCATTCTTTTTAACGAGCGCCTCACTCGCTTTCCTTTGCTCACAACTGTAACTTTAAGAACGAAACCCATGGCATGTTCTCTCAAATGATTGTTGGCTGCGCCCATCCGATCGCCTTTCTTTTCATGTCTAGACTAACACTAGTTCGCAATTTGTTCGCAATGGTATCTGAAGATCTGAAACGTGAGCATGAGTGTTTTTCGGTTATGAAACTGTTTCGAATTAGGCTGTATCATGATTTGGTGAGCATAAGCCCACGTCGCGGGTGCACAGCCACTCAAGGAATTCAGAGCCCATGCCAGCTTCCCCATAAATATTGCATGAATCGCGATACATATCGACGTCTAACTAAGACTATGCCATAACCATTTGCTTAGTTGAAAGCATGCAACAACTCAAAGGGCCCTTCCTGAAATCGTTCACCCTTTCTATTTGCCTGATTATAACAAGTATTCAGCTGCAACTAATTTGCAATTGACTGCGGAGACTCAAAACGTGGCTGATAATATTCCGATCTGATTGGATTCAATTGTCTTGGCACCGGACCATGGCCACTCTTAAATAAACGCCTCCATCCAAACTGATGTTATAGATTTTCCATGTTTTATTCTCTATTGCTCGTCTTCAGCTCAGTATTCACGACCGCTCTTGGTTGCAACTCTGATTGGAAGCATGCTCTTGGGTGGGATGGATTGGCGGATGACCCATTCTCATTGGGCATACCACTTCTGTATCCACCGTTTGAGGTCTTATTTTCTAGCAATGGCGAATGTTTTCTCATCGATTTGTAGAGTCCGCTCATCGGGGGATTTTTTCTCTGCACACTGCCAAACTGGAAGGGTCACTGCGCCTACACAGTCATGCCGCGTGGCTGTATTTCACTAAATAACCACTGGGCCAGGAATATCATGAGTGTTGGCTCTGACAAAGGCACTGTCGTGAAACTGTATCGGTGCGTCATCCAACATCCAACCAGCAGAGTTTCTGACAGCTTTCAGCTCGAGTGATTGTGAAGATCAGATGGGTTCGGTGGCTACTATCTACCATGAAGATATGGGCGTAGGCTCCTTACAATGCACTGGAGCGCTGATAAGATCGATCTCTGTGGATGTTATTTCGCCGACTGAGACTCAGCCTCTCAGTATACTGCCGTCCTTCTCTTGTCAGGCCGGTAAGTCGACCTTGCACTATTATGTAAATCGTTCTACATGGATACAGGTTAAGCGAGCGATGATGCAGAAAGCCTTGGCATTTTCGGGGACATTCCGGAGATTGAGTCGTCGGAAAGATTGCGGCACCGGTACCATTTGCGGGTGTATTCATTTTTCGTTTCGATACTTGAACTAATAGGGCGCTCTGGCACTTGGCTTGGTGTCGACTGTTGCTGCAACTAGTCCGATTAACCCGGCCGGGTTCCCTGGTAATCATATGCAGTGTGGAATAACATACTTCAAAAGGCAAATAACCCCTAAATACTGGGTGTTTCAGAATAAAACGCGCTAAGATACTTAATTGACAGCGACGAGCGTTGCCTGTAATTTAAATTCCGGCCCGGAGTTGTTGGAAAAGCAGGGCGATGTACAGACTTGCATAGTACACCAGAGGCTGGGTACAAACCAAAGTCAGGATCCAGAAAAAAGCACGACATAAGAGACTCAGAGAGCATGACATGTGCTCGAGTATGCCTGTTAGGGGGTATGTATACGGCAGATCTGATGGATTATGTAATTGATGAAATTCTCGTTTCAGTTCCCAAGGGCCAAGGGCCATCTGAGCTTCTTACCACCAACTCGAGACCTGCGGCTCGAAGTACAAATACTGTAGCTTGACGCTGCCAAGCTGCAAAAAAGTTCTGCTTAATATCACCGACCTGCAGCCGCGCTGGGTATGACCTTGCACCAAACAGTGCACTGACATCGCTACACAATAATGAATGCCCTGCGTCGCCTCTCAATTCTTTTTAACATAGTCTGCCTGGGTTTATTCTCCCTTGCTCTTTACACACCTCCAGACGATTGGAAATTTGCGCTTGGCTGGAATGGGCAGACAGCTTCACCTAAGATCATAGGGCACGTCTTGAACATCTGGGGCACTCAGGTTCATTTCTTCTTTGCGCCAGTGAATCATGCTCATTGGTGCTCAGCTTTCTACCCAGGGCGGAGTCTATCTCTGCAGTAAGCCGAACTTTGGAGGGTTATGCATATATACAGTCTTTCCTCAAGGATGTATCATGTTGAACACCGCTTGGGTCCATCGCATTCAAAGCATCAATCCAGACAAAGGAACCTCGGTCACCTTCCACGGGTATGTACCCCCAAGGAATCTTTTCAAGTTAACTGATAGCTTGCTCAGTACCTACACATGCAGTGATCCTTTGACGGCCAAGGTCTACCACGAACCTACGGGAACAAATTACCTTGATTGCGGTGGAACTCTGGCGAAGTCGATCTCGGTAAATTATTTGTCACCGACAGAATCCCAGCCCGTTAGCGTGCTGCCATCCGGTTGTGCACTTGCGGGATATTGGGTACAACCACGGACACTAGATAATGAAACTTTGTCGGGGTAAGAATGTTATTGTATCTGTTATATCCTATATCACTTGATGTAACTTGTGGCATTTAGTAGGTTCTGTTCGTATTCATCAATGGCTCGTCTTTCTTTATCGAAAAAGTTAATTTCGTTGAGGACGCTGCCACCGGGTTTCGAGAGTAAAAATTATCGCCTGTTCCCTCTAAGCTCCTCTAAGCTGCCCTTGAAGGCTTTCCACGTCGCAAGTACTACCGGAAATCCGATCGGAACAGCGTACGGAAATAAAATGATGGCAGATCCCAAATTCCTGGAAGGAAGATACGATATCCCATGACGAACACCATACCTGCCGAGAAGAAGAGGTGTCATAGGAAGGGCTGCAGCGGCCCACGATATGGTAGCGTATCTCGACTTATGTCTTGTGCTCCGAGGCCCTGTGATTCGAATGAAAAGGCAGTGGAAAAAGAGACGGAACGTTCAGCCTACCGCAACAATACCATACCAGTTTAAGACGCTCGTGGAACTGTTAGACACCAAAAAGAAATTCAGGAGCGAG
>CEMS01899076.1:12595-42245 GCA_900068915.1 Megacollybia platyphylla | reverse complement strand
AGGTAACACTGACACAATAAATCGGAATGTCCGACTTCGTACATTTGGCCAGAATTCGTGGCGCCTTTCCTTCAAGCGCCATACCGAGTAAAACTCTAGCGAGATAGAAATAACTGCTCCCTGCAAGATTGATAGGATAACGAGTAGATTGGCAAAATGCGGCAATTAGCTGATATGAATATTTTGCATTGTTATAATGTATGGGGATGATCCTGCACCTGGAGGTGGATTGATCAAAATATTCGATAGGGTAGGATCATTGTAGGGAAGCAGAATACCGACGAAGAGAGCTCCGATAATGAAAAAAGTCCGCGACGTAGTATTTAAAGCTCCGAGGACGCGCCCTCCCTAGCCGTCATTGAAATGTATTCCGGGCCTGCTGATTCTTGGCAATAAGTAAAAGAGGTGAGAGCACATCCCGCATACTATCAGGTTGGCCTAAATCAAGTAGGCGAGGAAACCATGGAAGCAACCCAATGCGCCTGGACGCAGATACTCAACAAAGGGTGTATCCGCGACCGAGCGTCAGAAGCCGAAAACACCCCGGAGCTTTCGAAGCTGCCAGCTGTCAGTACTGAGTACTGAATCGTCTATTTCCGAGAAGTCTTACCCTCCCAATTGCGAAACCCAAAGGGAGCAACGGATTGAGCCCGGGCATAACAAAGAAGGTGAATGCGATCAGATGAGTATCTTTTTGCCAAGGACAAGCCAGAATTCAGATTCTATGTACCTGTGTCAGACATCCTCAGACATCAGAGCGTTAGACGATGTTAGACGAGCACACCTCCATAGTACTGAACGGCAAAACATTTGAAATTCTGTTGAACAAGAAACGAGACAAGTAGATCGAATAAACGTGTAAGTAGACAGCATGCCTAATAAGATGATACCTTATCAGCATGAGGTTGAAAGCAGCGACCTCAAAGGCACGCTTAGAGATGATTCAAAACCAGCGAAAAAGCCCATCGCCGAATCAATAAACCGGTTGCAGTAGCGAAAATACAGTAAGAGACAATGAGACACGAATAAGAGGCATGCATGTATTGACAAGATAGGCCTCCCATGGAGACAAGTTGTATATGGCGACTCTGTTTCGGATCGGAAAAGCAAGAGATGACTAGCCTTGAGGTCGCCGGTCGTTTGGAGTATTATTATTGTCAGCATCGCCGTCAAGATCTTGGTGCCTCTAAAAGAACGCGTTGTTATTGTCACGTGAAGGCGCCTAATTTATTTGAGTGAGAAAACAAATTTGGTTCGGGATGGCATCAAAATCCCAGTCATGTCTCTGATCAGCGATACAGAGTAGGTCGCTTGGCTGCCTGTTCGCTGTTGATGCTTATAATCCTAGCTTTCTAATTCACAGTCTGCGACTTTCATACCTGCGAGACGTCGACGATAGCTATGGTCCAAGGGTCATCAAATTCAGTCCGACATACACATCAAATCCTTATATTGTAGCCGCCTCGCTGGCAGATACCGATAGATATCCAGAGCTAATCATACCTCCAAGCCCTCAGCTGAGTGATGAAGAAGGTGAACGACCTGCTCGTCTTCAAGGTGCTCGTCTTAATTATACGCGCACCATAATGGGTCGCAAATCCGGAGCGTTCGGTCTCAGAGTCCATGGAAAACGGGATCCAACCTCAGCACCTGAAGTCAAGAACTTTGTCTCCTCAAACGCACCTGTTCAGGATGCAGTTGATCCTCCGCGAGATACTTTGGCCGATAACTGGGTCAAAATTGCAGATCCATCTGAACAAGCCCCCGCATTGCAAATCGAAGCTGCTACAGTTGTAGAGGAGGTCCCTGTCGCAAAGGTCGTTCAGTTTGTTCCGAAATTCAAGATGGCTGCAGAGATGGAAGCTAGGCGCCGCAAACGAATGGCAGCTCGTCGAAGAGTGCCTGCGTCACTTCCACAGCCCATAGACTCATCTTCGCCATCATCAGACGAAGATATTCCAATCGCAGCAGACCACGATTCTGATAGTGACTTTGGTGGTCCTGACAGCGATGCAAGCGTAGACTCCTTCGATCCGTAAGTAGCATTCAACCAATATCTCGTGCTTATGAGGTTGACAGAGATTTTGTAAATGTCAGAACTCCTGTCATGTCGTCGTCTACTCTGTCCGATCTGACTTCTGAACCATCTGCAGCCTTCTCTTCCGTTCCCAGTGCTTCAACGCTTCCTCCTAGGGTTCGCCTCAGCCCGGTTACTGAACATAGAATTAGCGCTGGTGACGGAGAGGCTCGAGTGGATCCTGTGATTTTTGATATCGTCAACCCTGTAGTATCCAACGAGCACCGTAACGACGGAGGCAAATATTATCCACCGCGCCGATTGAGTGGTGCAACTTTTCCGCAGATTGCTCATCGCCGTCCTTCAGTTCCTCCTCTCCCACTCATCCCCCCTACGTCCACTTCTGCCGAGATATCGTTCCCTCGGATGCAAGTAGCCCCTACGAAGCCACAAAGGTCGGCATTAACAGCGATGCTCCTTTCTTCTTCCACTTCCTCGAATCCTTTTGCAGATATCTATGGCGCAGTATCGGGAAAGGCTGAGACTCAATCAACTAACGTCCTTCTCTACTTTCCACATGCAACAGATCCACGTGGTGGACCTATGAACCTCAATGTCCGCAAAGATGCTACGATAGAAGAAGTCTTGGGGTTCGCTCTCTTTACCTATTGGGAGGAAGGCTGGTTGCCCAAGTTGGACGGAGGATCGCGTGGTGAAGACGATCCAAAGTCTGATACTCGTCTGTCTGCCGTAGGTTGGGTGATGAGAATTGCAGAAGATGATGGGGAGGTGGATGATGATTTTCCACGTACGCCTCTGCCTTGCATCAAAAGCTTCATGTGAACATCTCTGTAGCACCCGATCGACAGCAAAACATCATTAAAGTCAATGCAGATGCGTATGCTGTTCTCGAAGCAACTCCTTCGCAGATTGCTCAAAATCAGCAGGCAGATGCCAAGATTCAACGTCCAACACTTTCTACAAAGAAGTCAGAAAAGTCGGCTTCGAGTGTCGTGCTACCTGGCATTGGGGTTGCTTCAGGAAGTGCAGAATTCGGTTCAGCGTTAGCCTCGGCTTCACTTTCGACTTCACTTGGTCCTAGTTCGGCTCATGGGCCACAAATTTATCTCAAGGTTAGAATTGCGGAAGCTGCTGACTCTGTGTTATACCGGACCGTTGCAGCGTATGTCTAGCGATCCGTTTCTTATGAATGAACTCAATTACCTTTATTAGGACCACAGGTATGTACATGCAAGAAGTTTTGGAGAATGTCTGTAGGAGATGGAGGCTGTCAAATCCGAAGGATTATGTTCTAATCATACAGAATGGAGATAGTCCCATCCTTGTACCTTTGGATCGAACTGTGGCCAGTATTCAAGATAAACGAGAGCTTATGCTGATCAAGCGGAGTATGCTCCCTCAATATGGCTTGAAAGGTCCTGGAAAGACAACGGATCCGAATGGTAGGTTGCTCCCCTTTAATGCTCGCGTCTCTGATTTCTTTTTAGCCTCAATTTTTAAGCGGATGTCGGAGGCTCCCGAAGTCAAAATCTCGGCGGCCTTAGATTTCACCGCTGCCTACAAGGTCTGTCTCAAGCTCTCTTTCGTCTGGGATTATTGACTTGCACCAAGAAATATTTGGTTTATCGGAGGATGCCCATGCGCGTAGCTCGTCAGGAGCGAACGCTAGCGATTGATGGTGTCTACGTTCATGTTTGCCTACTTTTCCTCGCGCGTTTCTCTTGTGCCGTCTCATTATTATTCTAGATAATGCCATCGAACAAAGCCAAGGCTGTCTTTGACAGCGGAAAGACAAATAGTTATCATGTCAAGACTGTCGTAGATTGTCAACAAACCTCCAAGTTGTCATCCACTTTCCGGTTGATCCTTAATTTGGATGGGGCAAAAAAACACTACGAATTCGACGCCGAGAGTCCCAAGAAAGCGACAGAAATTGTACAAGCCGTCAGAGGCCTGAAAGCACTCGAACGCTCTGGGACTGTGAAGCACTCTCGCTCTAGTCGCCACGGAGGGTAGATGCAATGTATCATATAAATAGGATGTACCGACAATTCATTTGTATAGGTAATTAATCTGTCGCTTTATTTTGCAGATAAATATGAGATAGGTTAACTTCACCATCTTAGAAGACACCACCCCTGACAACTGTCAGAACATCCTGAAGCGGGTTAGCTGCGATTTATGAGTTTGCGAGAAGACTATGACGCACATTGGCATCGTCATCCCAAGGTTTTACTCCCTGCGCCGCGAGCTCAAGGACCTCATCATCCGTGAAACCGTAGTTCCTCTCTCGTTGTTCTGCCTTCTTGCTACGACGTGGGTGAGTGCTTCGAGCGTTGTTGGGTTTCGTAACAATCTTCTTCGCGATACGTTCCTCATGAGCCTTCTTTCTTTCTCCTTGGACCTTGTCCAGAGCTTCTTTCACTGAAGCCACCCTTTCAGCATCGTTCCACCAACCATCAGGCAGAGTGGACTTGGAATGAGAATAAATGCAGGAGTAGTCTCCCCACTTGCACTTGCCCAGAAGATAATGCAAACAAATGTTTCTGCCACTGGGAAAAGGTAAAAACGATTCAATGGTGTGCTAGCCACCTACCTGTTATCTCGGACACTCTCAACGTCTGGAGCATGTCTGAATGAGCAGCTCACGCCACGGGTACAGCCGTCATGGTTGTAAAATCGACAAGTTTTGCTGCCTAGATGGTCGAAGTCTGTGGGTAACTCCGCCACAGCGAAATATATAGGTAAAGCATAGCTGCCGTCCTGGTCTGCTTCATCGTCATTAGCTTGTTTTGCAACCTCTTCATAGGCACTCCTAGCCAAGTAAAAGAGAGGGTCTGTTTGTAGAATAGTGCCAAAGTCTATCGATCTGTGAACATAGTTATTTGCAAACGAATGCGTGGCACCTGTCTTGGCACCCAAGTATAAGCCCATGGCATTCCTGGCCAATCCTCTGTTGAAGCGAGCATGGGAAAGCTTTGGGTTCAATGCTAAGGCTCTGGAGGCCACAGCCTCAGCCTCTTTGTATCTTGTCGCTGTGAGCAACGGCAACGGCAAAACCGAGGTGAATGACACTGACCGGCCCATATGAATCAGCTCTTTGGAGAGATTCACGTAGTATTCTTGATGTCTGTCCATGAATGAGTGGTGGTGAAAAGAAAAGCACGACAACACATGATTTACACGCTCTTCCGTCATTCACTTCCATGTTCAGGCTCAACACACGCCTGGTATTTCTTCTTGCCCGCTCTGTTTATTGACTTACAGCTTGTAGACCAGAAGGTTCCTCTTTGCAACCACCAGCGCGGCAGCCGTCGCCACCACTATAACAGAATCACAGTCAGAACGCAAAAAGGTTTCATGTTTCTTAGAGACGATACACGTCTCATCGTCTGCTTGATAGCTCTCTATATATACGCAACCTGACTCTGAAATTGTGCAAAACGAAGCACCGACTGAGCTTGAGAAACAAGTCGGTGCTGTTCGACGCACGGCTACCACTGCATATCACGACGCTCATTCACAAGTACAGGGTGTTGTATCAAAATGGATCGGTGTTGAACATGCTGTGGAACGTACGTATTTCATCCTCTCTCAACTACAAAATAAACCTTGATAGATCGAATAAAGTCGCTCCTTGCTCCAGAGGAAACCCTTACACCCAGCATTTTATACGTCGGAATCGCGACCCTCACTGGCTCAATCTTTGCCAGAAACCGAACGGTCTTAACGAGGATGTTCTTGCCCCCAGTCCTCTTCCTCTTCTCGATGAACTATTTCTTACCGAAAACATCTCAAAACACCGTTGAATACCTTGGGTCGCTAGAGGACCATTATTTCCCTGCATTGGCACAGAAGCATGCTGTCGCTAATGCCCATTCGCGGATGGCTTGGGAGAACGTAAAGGATACGACTCGCAACTTCAGAGAAAGAGTAGGCTCGGGTGTAGAGGCTTCTGTGAGACAGGCTGAGGAGCTCACTGGGCTCAAGCTTACGCAGACGCTTGGGTGGACAAAGCGCCTTTCGGCAGTTGTAGAAGCCAAAGTGGAGGAGAAGGTAGTAGAAGCGAAAGAAGTTGTAAAGCAAAAGATGCAAGAAGCAAAGGATGCCGCAGACGAGAAGGTTCATCGGTAAAGCATTATCGGCCTATTTGCCATCCATAGATCAAGCACTCTAATATCGTCATACAAGTACACTTTGGTTCACACCCACTCCGCTTTGAGACGACGGTAGACTTCCTTGAATGTTTCCTGTGACCCCTTCTCCTGCACCATGACTAATAAATACGTACCCTGGTCAAATTCGTTCTGCATTTGAGCTTCATGAACCTCCACTCTAAACTTGACACTTTTCAGACCAACGATAATACCACTGAGATCTTTGATCTCGTCTAACCGGCATTTCAATACGCCAAGCCCTTCCTCATCCTCAAGCATGACGAAGGCGTTCATCTCCATCAGCAACCTTCGACAATTGCTTCGCGTGGAGTGTAAGTCGTGCTTGGACACCAACTGATAAGTGGGTGGACTGAACTTGAAGACGCTTGCTAGCCAGGTTCCGACTGGCGTCGATGGCAGCGGTGAGAATGGAGAAGTGAGTGATGATGGTGAGACGGGATTTGGAGAAAGAGAAGACGCTAAAGAAAGCGCCGGAGACTGATCGTTGCCTGATCGCTTCTTCTTGAGCTTTGAGCGCCCATGCTTTGGTGGCTCCACAATGTGCACTCGCTTGATAGACCCGTTTCCCTGTTTGCCTTCCTTCTTCAACGAAGACTTGAGCTCGCTGTCGATGTCCACAATCAGATACTCGTCTTCGATGTTCTCCTTATTGTTGTTGGTAGCCGTATCGATGGTTGGACGCCTCGGGCGCGTTTTCCCCCGAACAGTTAAAGGTTTCGTGCCGCTCGATATTCCCAGGCCACGCAGTGCGTTCTCTTCGAAGGGAAGGATGTCATGAAGATTGGGTGACCCGCCCGACGTCCTAGCATGCAGGACTTGCAAATGATCTGCAATTTGGTCGAAGAAAGCTTGAACTGCATCATTTTCATGTTGAGGAATGTTGAGAGGAGGAAAAGCGTCTAAATCAATGACCGGGGAAAGAGGAGTTTCTCTTGGCGAAGACTGAATTTGATTGTAGCTCGATTCCGCCGAAGATAAAGAGGTCCTATTTCCACGTGAGGCGCGACGGGGCGTTGGGGGATCGTTACGGGGGGGCAGACAATTGTTGTCCCAGGAGACAGGATCCAATGAAGTCAGTTTATTTGCTTTGGTCTTCTTTCGATGCAGCTTGGCGCAGTTATTGATCTCTTCTTGTTCATCGTAATCCTCCAGACTCTTCCTTCGGTATTCGGCCAATAGATGATAAACCCCCTTTTGCCAATTGCGCTTGTTATTAGTAAGACATTCGACCAGAAATTCTTCCGATGTTCCATGCCACAAGGTCTGCAAACTTTTGAATAGTTCCACATCGATGTCTTCTCGAGAGGAGATGGGCCGGGCAATGTCTTCTAACGAGGGAAGGGGACGGTCGACGGGTTTTGGGGTCTGAGACAGAAAGAATGGATGCCTCTTGATGCCTGCTATAGTGATCCTCTTTTTAACGTCCTTCGTGATCATCTTCCTAAGCAGATCCTGAGCCAGGATAGGAACGTCTACGGGCATTTCCCACACTCCGATCTTGATCTTTTCGAGGACGCCTTGGCACTCGTCGTCGTCGAAGGGTAGTTTTCCGACCAGCAAAGCGTGCAAGATAATGCCGCATGACCAGACATCTGCTGCTGAACCATCGTATGCGAGACCATTGACGACTTCTGGGGCTGCATAGTGAGGACTACCGCAGGAAGTACGAAGCATATTGCCAGATTGCCAAACTGCCATGCCAAAGTCTGCGATTTTAACGTTCATGTTGGTGTCGAGTAGAATGTTTTCCGGCTTGAGGTCTCTATGGGCAATATTGAACCTGTGACAATAGTCTATTGCGGTGATGATTTGCTGAAAGTAACCTAGAGCTTCCGAGATAGGTAGCCGACCTTTCGCACAAAGGTGGTCAAAGAGTTCACCGCCCTGGACGTATTCGAGGATAAGGTGGATTTCATCGGCGGCTTCCCAAACGTCGTAAAGGCGCATGATGTTCGGGTGGTCAATCAGCTTCATAATGACTATTTCTCGCTGAAGAGAAAGTGCAGCATGCTCGGCTTCGTCAGAGGCCATACTGAGGTCCCTGTGGGAGAAAAGAACCGACTTTGGGACCATCTTTATCGCAGCCATTTTGCCTGTGCGGGCATGTCGAGCAAGTTTAACGCGTCCTACAGAGGTAAGCTTGACAGTAAAGGAAAGCGTAGCAAACCTGAACTGCCTCGGCCGATTGTACGACCTATTTTCCAAGAGCCAATCATTCTCAAGTTATCTCTGTTGGAGCTAAGAGGAAGACGGGGAATATCATACTCAGACATGATGAATAAAAGCCAACTTGCGCTGGGTGGCTGACGGTGTTTGGCACGCAAACAAGTCACGAGTCGTCACAGAGTCATGCACAGTCTGTCACGTTCATCACTCGACTCTCGCCACGATCATGCAAGCGCCAGAACCGACCGAACCGACCCGCAATGAGGAGCCGTTTCCTGTGCAGCCTGTAAATGCGGGCAAAATACATTTTTCAGTCCTTGTTCGCCTCTTCGAGAGGCTACAAAATGAAAGAAAGCTGGACAGAAGGATGAAATATATCGCTGCTTGGTTCACCGTATGTGTCCATCGGCATGAAAAATTTGTTGTGAATTATCTGCAGTGCTGGAGAGAGCGAGTCGGGAATGACTTCTACCCCGTCCTCCGCTTGATCCTTCCTCAGGTAGGCATTGTCTCGGGAGGCTGAGACGTTTTCTAAATGAAGCCAGAAAGACCGCGAGCGTGGAGTCTATGGCCTAAAAGAAAAGAATCTCGCCAAGACTTACATAAAACTCATTCCTCTCGGAACAAGAGACCCAGATGCCATTCGTCTGTTGAATTGGAAGAAGCCTTCAGAGAAGGAGGTTCGTTCTTGGTATTGAAATCTGTCACTCGTTTCATGCTCATAGAAAACGTCTGGAGACTTTCCGACCGTCCTCTATGAGGTAATAAGCAAACGATCCTCAGTTATTGAGGGTTCATTGGATATTCAAGAACTAAATGATTTACTGGATGAATTGTCGCGGAGTATAGGCAAAGGGTACTCATCTACCTCATGAGAAAAGGATACATGCATTTATTTTGATACAGAGAAATTCAATTCAAGATCCTGCAGCGGATATACAATCGTGCCACCGCAGACGAACAACGCTGGATAGTCCGTGTCATTCTCAAAGGTACATGCAACACCGTATTGTTTGCTGATGTCAACGCTGTCATAGATATGATCATATCGGTCAAAGAGACGACTGTATTTTCCGTCTTCCATCCAGATGCTCAAGACTTGTATAACACATGCTCGGACCTTAAGCGAGTTGCATGGACACTGTGGGACCCGTCTTTCAGACTCGAACCAGACGTGATATCCTGTAGCTTCACTGTTTATTATCATCTCATCTCCTCGCAGGACAAAGCCGTGCGACTCTTCCACGCATTTACACCAATGTTGTGCAAGCGACCTACCAAGACTATTGATGAAACCGTGAAACTGATGGGAGGGTCCGAATTCTTTATTGAAGAAAAACTCGATGGAGAGAGAATGCAAATTCACAAACGCGGCAATGAATATTTTTACTGCTCCAGGTCTGTCAGTCATCGGTTTGATAAATGTGTGACTTGGCCTCTACAGGAAGGGTAAAGATTACACGTATCTCTATGGCAAACATGTAGGCACTGGAAGCTTGACGCCTTTTATTGCGAAGGCATTCGATCCACGTGTCGAAGAGTAATGCCTGCTAAAATTCTGTTTCTTGTCTAACTACGCTCTCAGCATCATTTTAGATGGGGAAATGCTGGTCTGGGATCCCATTTCACAAAAGAATCTCCCTTTTGGAACATTGAAGACGGCGGCTCTAGGTAACTTTCAATTTTTTTACATTTAAATCTCAATTCCTCTAGACAGGTCGAAGAAAGAGCACAATCCTCGTCCCTGCTGTATGTTTAACTGGCTTGTTTCATAACTAAATATTTGACAGTTAAGGTTTTCGATCTTCTCTATCTGAACGGTGAACCGCTATTGAACAAATCTACGACTGCACGGAAGAAAAATATGCGGCACTGTCTAAAGGAGATCCCTGGACGCATCGAATACGCAACTGAATTCACAGGAAAGAGTGCGCAAGATATCAGGGACAGAATGGAGGAAATTATGGAAGCGAGGGGCGAAGGACTTGTGATCAAGCACCCCAAGGCAAAATATGTATTGAATGGAAGGAATCAAGACTGGATCAAAGTGGGTTTTAGAAACGTGCTGTTTGTTATATCGACGTTGCACAGGTGAAACCGGAATATATGGATAACATGGGTGAAACAGTCGATGTCCTTGTTGTTGGTGAGCACTTCTGACTCCGCGTCTGTTTTCGATTTTTTTCAAACGGGCCACAGCCGGTGATTACGGCTCTGGTGTTCGTGGGGGAGGCGTCTCTACCCTCATTTGCGCAGTTTTTGATGACCGCCAAGGTGGCAGTATTCTCGATGAAAATCCGACGTGGGTAACTATGTAATCATTTTACGCTCCCATTTCCGTATTCCGTAGTTATAGCACTTTTGTGCGAATTGGCTCGGGACTTTCTTTTGCGGACTACGTCTGGGTCCGAGCAAAACCATGGAAGACCTGGGACCCGAAGAATCCTCCTGCCTTTCTCAAGACTGCCAAAAAGGGTAATGAAGACAAAGGTGATGTATATCTGGAGCCTGAGAAGTGGGTTTTCTGCTTCTCTCGATGTTCACTTGAGTTCTTTTGTTAGCTCTTTCATCCTCAAAGTCAAAGCTGCCGAGATTGTTACGACTAGTGAATCTTTCTAACTCGTTTCACTTCCCTTTCACTTATTCGTGCTCTCAGCCCAATATAATCTGGGCTATACAATGCGTTTTCCCAGAGCCCTGTCTATTCGAGACGACTTGACTATTGCGGATTGTATGGCAGCTACAGGTATTTCAATGCATGAGACTTCTTGTAAACTCACTAATTGATCAGAGGTCTTCGATAGCATGCGTTCTGATAAGAAGAGAAAGATGGAGACTGACGTAAGGTTGGTCGTCTTGTTGAACCAATGCTCGTGCTACAGTTTGCACAGTGGCACTCAAAAGAAGCGCAAGACGAGGGCAAAGAAAGTACGGACGTTGGTTCGGAAAAAAAGAGTTATCTGACAATTTTTAGCCTATGATGCTGACCAGTGGCGATGGCACAAAGCTCAGAGATATTCCAGTAGAGACAGATATTTTTGACGGATTAAAATTTTGTGAGTTTCTCAGATCGCCGCAAGCGACTAATTCTTTTTAGCTGTTTTCGCCGACTTTAAGACTGAAGGCGAAGTGTCAGCCATGAAAAAACGGTTAGCATTTCACCTTGAATGAGTCTGGTTAATCTTTCTTTCCTAGTATCCATGTGAATGGTGGAGCTCTAGCTGAAGTGCCCAAGAACCAACCACAATTATTTGTCGTTTTCCTTGGAACCGAGATGAGTCTGTGGCTAATCTATAACTTCATGTCTATTCGTCTAATGCCTTTGTAGCATACAACCTGCAGCTCGTGATTGACAAGAATGTCTTCGATGTTCTCAAACCGTCTTGGATCACAGACAGTATTACAAAAGGCGAGTCAGCCCCTCTGACTAAAAAGTGATTCTTTTGAGACTATTTTTTCTGTGTATTCTGATGAAGAATAGGTATTTTTTCCATGCTACCACTGCACGTCAAGAGACCGACGAGTATGGCGAAGATGACGGGGAAGCCGATGACGAGATCAAAGCAGAAATTAAAGAAGAGAAAGACGAGACAAAACCGGAAGGCAGGGATACACCCCAGAAGGCTTACACAGAACCCAAGATTGAGGATGAGGATCCGTCGTTAGCCGAATGGTTCAAGATAGAACCCGAAACAGAGGAGATGCAGGCGAAAGTGGAAGACTCAGCAACTGAGGATGATTCGGACAATGAGGATAACATTAACGCTGATCAGGGTGTGGTGGATGACCTGGATGATTGGGTGGATATCAAGCCCGAGGAGAAGGTTAGCACGCATACCTTTAAAGGATACGGTCTAACTAGTTGTCCAGGTCGACGAAGACGTAAAGATGGGTGCGGATAACGATGCGACGCATTATGACCAAGACCTCATTTTCAAGCATCTGTGAGTTTGTTGACGTCTTGATATGCCGCAGAACCTGAAAGAACAACAGTGCGTTTTATCTTGACTCTCCGACGAATGCAAAGAAACACGGCATGGCTGTCAAAACCAAATATGAAGAGGCCGTGGATGCTAGGTAAGAGTTATTGTAAACTCTTCTTTGTAGGCTAAGGCTGATGTTTGGTTGACAGGTTTGCGGCTCTGGCCCAGGCTATTGAACAAAACGGGGGACGGATCGTTGACCTAGATGAAGCCAAGATGACGCATGTGCTTATCGACAAGAGGGACGACGGACGGCGACAGGAGCTAATGAAGCGAACTTCAAAGTCAGTTGCTTCGTCTTGTTGTACGGATGTCTGATTTTCATGTAGACCTAAACGCCGGCACCTGGTAATCTCTGAGTTCATTCAGGCTTGTCTCGACGAAAAGACATTGCTCGATGAAGAAGGTGAGTTGGACTGACCTTCGGACGTACAGATATTGAACTGCTGTAGAATTTGTGCCGTAGATCTGCTGACAATGTGTAGTATGTACAATGATTGAATGAAACAAAAATGTTTATTGTGACGCCGTGCCGGATATAGTGACCCGAAGTTGGTCACTGTCCAGCACCTTGTCCATTTCCTTGTCACATCAAAAAGGCTGAGCTCGTCGAGCGACACGTTCTTCTCGCTGTTCCCTGCGTTAACGACCCCGATTGGAAGCATTGAGCTTTTATCAGTGGCTTCTTTTTTCTGTGGGTTGAAATCGAGCTAGGGGAGCCGGTGAACAGAGACAACAGAGAATGGGCGATCCACAGGCATCCCCAATCTCGCAGCTGCTTAACTCGCTCGGATTGACGCGAGAGGACCTAAATAAACGCTCTGACCAAATGCGACAGTTTCTCGTCGCAGATTCTGCGAATTCTTCGCGCGTTTTCGACCTCCAAAATACGTATTCACAGACCAATTCTGAGCCATCTTCTTCCACACTGTTTCCTGCGTCGCGTATTGTCACTCAACCAAGTCCGTCACCGCTTCCTGACGCGTCGGCGTGGCCACCAGAGCCAGAAACACAACTAGCTTCAGAACCCTCAGAGGAATCGGCCTCTCAGCGACAAGCTGTCTCTATGGACTCTGTCATCGAACGCCAGAGGCTAGCGAGGAAAGAAAAGCGCGGGAAAAAGGACAAGGATCGAGCAGTTTCAATCCGAAGGTCGACGTCGCAGCAGGCTCTACCAGTTAGTCGCGAAGGTTCACCTCAGGTATGCTATTCAATCGTTACATGCATCGCGCTCATGATTGTAGCCACTGGATCCACCAGCGCCGTCCGCTCTGACGCCTCAGCAGAGCAGGTATTACCGCGAACACACTGCCGAGCAGACACGAGCAAGTATCTCTCTCTATCTTCGCCTTGATTATTCAAGCACTAGCAGATCCCAAAGCCTGTCGTGAAAACTGAAGCCGAATCGCCCGTTGTCCCTAAATCCATGCCTCAATCATCCCTTATGCCATACTATCAATACACGCCATATGTCGTCCCGTATTATCCTGTCGGCTTCCCAACAACTGCGCCCCAAGTAACACCACAGTCTAAACCCGCTGCTCGAGCTGTCAAATCGCCTTTACCACCGTCTTCCCCTCCGCAAGCGTCTTCTCCTTCGTCTTCCCCCGCCAAAGTGAACACCGTCTCTTCTCCTGGTCCAATAGGTCCTGCTCCTCGAGAAGATGACTATGAAGACCTGCCGTTCAAACTGCCTCCAGGACCCTACTCTCCCAATAAGCCCGATGCATCTTATGCAGCAATATTAGGCCAGGCCATTCTCTCCTCCCCTGACCATCGGCTAACGCTTCAAGAAATCTATGACTGGATCACCATCGTCTACCCGTACTTCAAACGCGCAGAAGCAACATGGATGAACAGCATCCGACACGTCCTTAGCACCACGGCCTGTTTCCGAAAGGTTGTACGTGACCGCTCCGTTGGGCGGACGCATTGGGCAATATGGGACGAAGACTTGGATTGTTTCAAAAACGGCAAGTTTAGGAAAGAGTTTTGCAAAGACATGCGGGGCGCTCCGCCAAAGAGCAAACGGAAAAAAGAGAAGGATGAGGATGATTCTGGCGGTAATAGAAAGTCCAAAAGGGCTAAGAAGGGCTCAAAGACAGAATCCGAGTCGATGGGCCCATCGAATTCCTTGCCGCTTTTCCCACCTTCTAATTCTCAGCAGAGCGAAGGCGTTCCGTCCGAGGTTATGTTTCCCCCGGTTACGGTTCACTCGAAGGAGGATCCTATGGAAGAGGGCGAGACGTTTCCTCTCACTCAGAATACTTCATCTTCTCCGTCTTCTGTTCCGGAGCTCGTGTCCAACAGCAGAAGCTCGTCTAGCCCACCACCTTCGACCAGTGACTTTGATACACTTAGCACAATGTCTAGTCACAACGACGTCGGTTTGCAGGAAGTGTCTATCAGCGGTGTCGACGTAAGTGAAGACGAAGACGATGATGGCAGTAACGTTGCTCCTGATTTCTGGGGCGACTCCATGGCAGGTTCCAGCAAAGAGAAGAGTCCACTGAAGAGCGGCATTAAGCTCAAGATGAACTTGCGCCGTTCCACTGTTTCAGAATCGGATGCTTCAGACATTGATCATGATGGCGGATCTGATGATGAGTACAATCCGAAGGGTAACAAGAAGAAGAAACAGAAAAAAGTTGCTCCCAGACACTCGGTATGTTGAATTTACGACTCTTGTACAACTTGTTGACATGTTCATATAGCTTCCTCTCTTGGGGTTACCTCCCTCTCCAACTCCAACGCGTCGCGGGAGCAAAGGAAAGGCAAAAGACACGACAGGACAAAAGAAGAATGCAAAGTTGCCCGCTCGACATTCGCCTTCTCCAGACTTGGTACAAGCTGAGCCCTCAACTCCGCCGAGGAACAGACGCAAGCTGCAGTTGTCCCCGATGCATACACCCTTATCCCATAAGGGATTGCACATGAGTCCTACTGCCAGCTTGGCGCACTACAAGAGCCATTTGAACCCTCCTCCGCCTGTAAGAGGAGACGATGGTGATGAAGAGGATCCTATGAAGACGCCTTCTCGGAAACGATCACAAGCTGGGAGTAGCTCGGCTTTTGGATTGTTGAGTACTCCAGCCAGAAGACTCATTTTCCCTGGGTCCGGAGATTCGCCATTTAGGACGCCTGGAGGTCTTGGAGGAAGTAACATGTCTCCATTCAGAATGGGGATATACGACCCTAATGATCCTATGGCTATGCTGGATGAAGAACTTACTAGGATGGGTGAGAGTGGAAGGGGAGACAGTCCGGGAGGGTTGTTTGGCAAGTCTCGATTGCTGTATGATAGTCCAAACAACTTTAGTGACTCGCCGGGAAGGTATGGATTGACTCAGCAACGGTTCTGGTGAGTGTGCATATGATTAGGACTCTCGTTTTGTTAGTTAGTTATCGATATTGCTTCGTTTTACATCCATCTAGTGTCGTAGCTTGCGTTTGTTGTAACTGTATGATGGCCCGGCATTCAATTTTCAATTTTCAACTTGTGTTGCCATATGCTAGTACTTGCAATTAATTTGGCAAGGCCACTGACTCGCCATCTGATAATATCCTTAAAAGGCCCGAGCATCAAACCACGATCCTATTCAACGATGCAAACTCTGGTGCAGTCTCTCTCCGCCCTCTCAATCACGCCCACCGCGGCAATCTCGCATCCTCCAACGTCTTCTCCTGCAACTTGGAGAGAAGCGATTACTGCACACAAGTCTGCCCCAACATCTTTTCAACTTATAAAAACCCTCGTATTCAAACCGAAAACTGCAAAATCAGCGGCCACAGTGCCCGTCGTTGTCATTGCACGCGATGAAACAGAGACGAGCTCTTCAGCCATCGGGAAGAAGCTCAATCTCAAGGAACTCAGGCTCGCCTCTGAGGAGGTCCTGACCGAATTCTTCTCTCTCGACAAAGATTCGTGTAAGTCGTCAGTTCCGTCGTATACCAGATTTCTTGAGGATATCAGTGTCTCCATTCGCCCTCAATGCAGATAATTTCTCAAAAGTTACCACCGTCCTCGATGCCTCGATCGAGTCTTCGTCGACACTTTTCGCTGTCCATGCACTGTCATCCAGCGACACCGTTTTTGTGTCCGGAAAAGACATCGTGTCTTATCTGCGCCATCAAGAGACGGCCGATATCAAGCTCCAAGAAACCGACTTTCAGTCGCTGGCTACTTCTGCGCCTGCCCCTGCTGCTTCATCCAAGGCTAAAGAACCAAAGGAAGACGCAAAGATAGAGGGCGCTGTTCAGATTGCTATCGGAGTGAAGAAGGAGGTTGATTTTGCGTCTTGGTATACCAATGTACGTTCTTTTGCTACCTTCGAAAAATCATAACTTGAATTCGTACAGGTTTTGCTCAAGGCAGACATGATAGAGTACTACAGCGTCAGTGGCTGCTACATCCTCAAGCCCTGGTCCTATAGTGTTTGGGAACAAATCCAACGTGTGTATCACCCGTCGACACTGATTATCATCTTATAAGGATGCAGACTGGTTCGACCAGGAAATTAAGGAACTAGAAGTGCAAAACGCCTATTTCCCAATGTTCGTCTCCGCTAGTGTGCTCGAACGAGAAAAGGACCATATTGAAGGGTTCTCACCTGAAGTCGCTTGGGTGACCAGAGCGTAAGTCTGCTGCTCACCCCAAAAGTCTCCTAACAGTGTGCAGAGGAAATTCTGATCTTGAAGAACCCATTGCTATTCGTCCAACGTCAGAGACAGTCATGTATCCATGTAAGCTTCCCAGCTACAGTCGTGCGTAGGCTCAATTTCTACAATCAGACTATGCAAAGTGGATTCGGAGCCATCGAGATTTGCCGCTCAAACTCAACCAGTGGAACAGCGTTGTGCGTTGGGAGTTTAAAAATCCCCGTTAGCTTTTATTCATCAGTCTCCTTCTGCGCTGACATTCTTCACAGAACCTTTCCTCCGAACCCGTGAATTTTTATGGCAAGAAGGCCACACCGCGCATCTAACCAAGGAAGA
Source organism: Megacollybia platyphylla (assembly GCA_900068915.1). Classification (NCBI taxonomy): domain Eukaryota; kingdom Fungi; phylum Basidiomycota; class Agaricomycetes; order Agaricales; family Porotheleaceae; genus Megacollybia; species Megacollybia platyphylla. The sequence goes on along the minus strand of CEMS01899076.1, from coordinate 24,885 downwards.
GGCTGATGTTGAAGTTCGCCAGATTCTAGACCTCTATCGTCGAGTCTACGAAGAACTCTTGGCTGTTCCTGTCATTCCAGGAATCAAATCTGAAAAGGAAAAGTTTGCAGGTGGACTCTACACAACCACCGTCGAAGGATTTATCCCGACCTCAGGTCGCGGTATCCAAGGTGGAACCTCACACTGCCTCGGACAGAACTTTTCAAAGCCAGAGATGTTCAACATCAATGTCGAAGATCCTAATGATCCTACCGGACAAGGCAAATTGTACGTCTGGCAGAACTCGTGGGGTCTCTCTACCCGCACGATTGGTGTTATGGTGATGGTTCATGGAGATAATCAAGGGCTAGTGTTACCTCCAAGGGTAGCAAGTATTCAAGTCGTCGTTGTTCCCTGTGGGATTACGGTCAAAACTTCGGAAAAGGATCGAGAGCAAATCAACAATGCTTGTAGCCAACTTGCACAAACCTTAAAGAAGGCTGGAATTCGTGCCAAAGCAGATCTACGGGAAGGGTACACTCCCGGTTACAAGTTCAATGACTGGGAGCAGAAGGTATTGCGATCACTTCCGTTCCCATCAAGTTGCTCAACGTATACAGGGCGTTCCACTCCGTTTGGAAATTGGTCCCAATGACTTGGTTAAACAACAGACACTAGGCGTTCGTCGTGACACAGGAACAAAGAATCCCATTTCCGTGGACAATGTCAGCACCACTATTTCAGCTCTTCTTGAAACCATTCAGAAGGACATGTATACCCGCGCAAAGGAGGAGTATCTCTCTCGCGTGAAGGCAATTACAAAATGGGATGATCTTGTTCCTGCTTTGGATAACAAGTGCGTTGCCGTGATACCCTGGTGCGAGGAAGAGGCTTGTGAAGACGACATCAAGGAACGCAGCGGTAGAGCGTGAGTATATTGGCCCCCTTGTTCGCATGGGTTTGACTTTTGCCTAGTTCTGAGCCACAAGATGAACGCGCCCCTTCTGCCGGTGCCAAATCGCTCTGCATTCCATTCGATCAGTCTTGGTGGGATCCCATTGAGCATGGAAAGACAAAATGTGTCGCTTGTGGAAAGGATGCGAAGAGGTGGACTATGTTTGGGAGATCTTATTAGATTAATACAAGTGATAATTGTAAGCGAAGTGTCAGTGTAAAAAGCCGTCACGTGATCACGCGTACTGTACGTCATCGAAGCTAAAACACATGCATTGTAAACTTTTGTCGTGCATGCTCAGAATGACCTTCAGATTCAGCCACGGCGTGCAGAGCGGTATCATCTGTTCGTCGTGACAACTCGCAAGCTCAGCCAATGGACAGAACCCTATCTGCTTCCTCGAGTGCCAAAGGAATGCTTCAGGATCATAATGCTACTTTGCAACCATACCTTCAATCGACAGCTCTCAGTTTCTTTGCTTATTATGTGCTTTTCATGATCCTTTCCGGTCAAACTATTTCCGCATTACTGGCAGTCGAAAGGCCATCCTCTTCCTCTCTATCCAAGGAGCCACCCATGGGGTCAAGGGCCAGCTCCCAAACCAATTAATGTACAGTCGAACCACACTCTCCGGCATTGGCTCAGACGGCGTGGCTCAACCGTTGTCGGGGATGCTGGCTCTTAGACTGAGTACGCTCGGATGGTGACAAATCAGGGGGACTCGTCATTTTCCGATAGCTTTGTGAAAGGCATAGTTGTCTACCAGTTCATCAACCNNNNTCAACCTCCCTGCTTTCAGAGAGCCGGCGGTTATGTATGACATCGAGTTCTAGGTCATTCGATATGGTAAGTGGCTTTATCTAGAATAGTTCAATGCCAGGCTCGCAGACTCATGAAATTAAGGCTATCCGATAAACCTCTGGCTTATCGTAGGCAATAAAATCACAAGCTGAAGAGTATCAGAAAATGATACATTGCATATTGAGCAGGAGGCAAGAGGAGGCAAGCTGAGAAAATCCTCGCATGAACGATCGTTGATCGCGCTTAGCCGCTGAAACGCTCGATTGATGAGTGGAGTTTAACCTTGGCCTTGTCCTGTATGGTGAAGCACTACCTACATGCTCACTGACCATGGCCCACATGTGTTTATGGTACTTCAGACCTTAGTGCAAGGTCGTCAACCATACAATTCAGCTGGTTCGGGAAAGCGGAGCATTTCTCGATCTGGACATGTCCGAATGCCCGCGATCATATGCTATGCAATCGCTATGCGGCTGTTGGTAACTTGGCGGGGCTGAAAAAGCTCCTGAAAATTGCGGATAAACCTCCTATTACAGTTCCAACAGAACAATCCCGATTTAGAATCCTCATTCGCTCCTAAAGATGAACTATATAACGCCTTACAAGCGGTCTGCCGTTTATTCCTCTTCATATCATGCATTCCAAAACGATAAAAAACAGCTTGCAAGGAAGCATCAAGCTTAAATACGTGATATCGACTCCGAATTCAACATTGGCCGAGTCCATTGATAAAAAATTGCCTACGGTCCTGTTCATCCACCCTGTCTATATTGCCTCCGACATCTGGCATCCCCAATTCACAGATCCACAGTTGAGAAGGTTCAATCTAATCGCCCTCGATTTGCGCGCGCACGGAGAGACTGGTGGCCAGGTTACGGAAGGCTATGGTCCAATGGTTGCGGCCGAAGATGTTGTCAAACTTATGGTGCGCCCATATTCGTTTTCAGAAAAATAATATCCCAAGTATACTGATTTTTCTAGGATGCCATCCAAGTAAAATCGTGCTACTTGGCTGGTCTGTCGATGGGTACAATCATCGCAACCCAAGTCGCCATCTCCTACCCAAACAGGGTCCTGGGATTGTTTTTGATATCACCTCTCGGGATGGAGGAGGTTAGTACTGACATGTCTCAATTCTACAGCTCACCGACTTTGTAGCCTGAATCGGTCGCGACCGGACGAGAGGAGATTTGTGACGTATGGGAAGACGGTATCTCTAACAATGATCAGAGCCTGCTGGACACTGCAGTAAGCGGTGCCCTTCAACTTGGGTTTACCAACGTAAACGACATAGAAACCTCACTGGCTCTCGCGTGAGTCTTGTCAAATTATGGAACTATTTCTTTAACTGAACGACTAAACACAGACTGGTAAAACGGACCTTCCCTCAAGCGCTCAAGCACTGGGGAAAGAAGAGTTTGTTCGACTCTTACCGTATCGCTACGGTCGATTTTTTCGTCAAAAGAAAATCGTTCGAAACACAGGATTTATCCAAAATCAAAGGGCCAGTTGTTCTGGTTCACTGCCTAGAAGATGTTGCGTACGACTTGGCGTACACAGAATCATTTTTGCAGCCGTTGAAGGAGGCGGGCGTCGACGTTACTCTCCACACAATTGAGGCTCCACATTTTGGCAGTGTGACTCATCCTCATCTGTGAGTGGTTAGCTTGTTCTGCCTTCGATAGCTCACTGTTAAAGCATCAATCCCTTGCTGCATGAATTAGTCGCGCAACATACTGAATCAAAGATACCATTGGCGGTGGATAAAGTCGTATCGCCTTTCGAAGCCAACTTGGTACAGGCAGGATATAGACAGGACGAGCCTGATGAGGATCTATTTAACGTTTACGGATCGACGTCTGTGGTTGTGTAAATGTCAATCTCAGTCATGAACATTAACTCGTCATGTACAATGTGCGACTAGCATGTGTCGCTGAGTACTTTATATACCATGTCAGTCCGAAATCTGCCCGCTAAACCCCCATATGCTACAGATAGTTAAAAAAGATCGTTTATGGCATTCTCTGCTGTATGTTAGCCCGCGCGATAGAGTAGAACGCAATCTCACTTGCCAAAAGTTGAGACAATCGATGTATCATTCATCATCCGAGTCATGCACAGTAACCAACTCCCTTTTGTGGTGTACTTTCGCCAGTCCTGGAGGAACAGGAATGACACACACTTTGATTTTTGGATGGACGGTAGAGTAGTATCGTGGCGAAGGTGACAAAGGGAATGAAGATAACGAAGGAAGAACGAAAGTTTGTGGGAGTGCAGCCGGTACAGGATACTCAAACTTGGAACCAATAGCAAAAGGCGTGCATACCCTTGACGGTGGTGATGGTTTTCGCATAAAAGATGAAGTCACGTTCGATCGTAGCCGCCAAGCTTATCGCACTGTGACCTGTGACTGAACGAGTTTGACCTTTCGCATTCAACGGTGGCCCGTGGCACATCCTTGAAGCTCATATGTACTTCGTGGTAGGCCTACCTGTTTTATTGAGGTCCATGAGAGCATGGAATCTGGAATTCCGAATATCAAAGTTGCGGAGTCACGGATCGATATCGCCGATCAAACTGCGATCAATCCGTCTGACCGATCTATATATAACTCCTGAGGCCTGAGGCCTTGAAGCGCTAACTCATGGGCAATCTGGAGGCTAGAAAATGCTACGGAGACGAAGATGGAACACCGGGCCTAAGGCAATGCTCAGAGAGACTCAGAGGCGTTCATAGGATCGTGGTGACCTGTAACATCGTGAGTAATTTTAGGCTCTGTGACATGTACATATAACATAGCAACAGATCTTGGTACTTCCACGTCAAGAAAGTCGCATGATCATATGACATTTCTATAATTACAGCCTACATAGTCTGACTATATTTAGATGAAGGCCTGCAATGCATGCCTATCATAAACATTCTTCCCTTCGCTCAACTCACCAAGATCAGGATAGAAGGGCACTAGAGCATCCGCCGCTCCCAGATACAACGTGTTGTAGACCCTCCAATACACCTCACGGACCTTGCGCGCAGGATGGAACAACCCTTGCATCACATAACTCAGCAAGATTCCAGGTCCCAACGTTACCCGCATGGCCTCAACAGCTTCCAATACGGCCCCGATGACGTGAGGAGATGTCTCGAAGCAGTTCGGCCATACTAGATTCATCAAGTGCATCATCGAATCTTCGCAGCCCAACCCTGCGACACCCAGAGCAAGATGTTTGACAATAGTACTAGCCGTCTGACGATGCACTAGATCTCTGTCGGTCAATGCATCCTCCAGTAGAGTGACTACCGAATCAACATAGAATGCGCTCTGTGGGCCAACATATTCAAACACGAAAGCCAGAGCTTTGAGACATCCCGTTCGGACATTCAGCTCGGCCGTTCGGTATTCGTTGAGGATCGCAGGGATACAGGTGAATGGACCGCAAGTCTCAGCTACAATCGCAATCGCAACTGTACTGCAAACACGACTTTGACGCTCTTGCACACGAAGATTGGTAAGAAGAACCGACAAAACGTCCTGGGGACCCAAACTGGCAGCAATATAACCGAAAGAGTTCACTGCAGCCCGACGAATTGCCTTTTTGTGCGCCTTCAGCAGATCAAGAAGCTCGAAACAGATCCGCATCCACTCTCGAGCAGGTACAAACTCCGCACCACGATCAGCAATGCGTCCAATCAAATTGATGGACGCTTCTTGCACTTTTTCGTGTCGATTGCGAAGGATGGGTGTCATACGTGGCACTAAGAATTGAAATGTCAGTCTCATTGCGGTTCGATGATGAAGAACAACTCACAAAGATCTTTCACGGGCGGGTTCATCTGAGTCATACCGACAACGTTGGTGATGGCACCCAAGGCACCAATGATACTTCCCAACGTATCAGGATACTCCTCGCCAAGCTGTTCAAACAGTACGAGCCCCAACTTGCTCAATAGCTGATCCTCACCGCACTGTTTAATGACAACAGCAAGCCTAGTGGTTAGATCAGCAGCCTGTTGACGAACCTTGGCACTCTTATTGTTCAACCGCCACAGAACGGTCGAAACAATTTGGGTGAGGTACGGCTTGACACGAGTACCCAGGGCGTTGACGACAGTTCCAAAACCATCCAACATCACTTGATCCTCCGTGGTCTGCTCTTGGAATGCGTAGATGATTCCATCGATGAGCCTCGCCTCCAATCTCTCATCAATATCAGACGCTCCCAGAGCCTGAATGACATTAGTCATTGTCTCCATGACCATCTTTCTGTACGGCTCCGCCTCGTCTTTCAGCTCATTCACGACCCTGTTGCAAATCTCCGCAACCCCCACTTTTTGTGCCAGCTCGACAGTGGTCTCAACGACCTGCTTGTAGTTCCTCCTGTCGAGCGCCATGCGACGCACCCAGAAGGACTTGAAAAAGTCGGGCAGGATGTCGTGCTTAATATACTGGGGGGTGACACCCTCCGTTGCTGCACACTGTTTGACTACCTTGAGCACAATCTTTTTCATCTCCTCGTCTGACGTCTGGAACTCACGAATAAGAATCACCGTGACCTCTTTGGTGTAGTACGAAGCGTACTCGGGATCCATCAGAGGGATAATGAACCCGATGGCTTTCAAGAAAGCGGCGAGACCTTTGCCACGATGAAGACGGATACCCAACCAGAGCGGTTTCAAAACGTTGTCAAACGATTCGATACCATAAGGAGCTGCAGCTTCTGCAAGGGCAGCAAGTCCAAGAGCTGTCATTGTCCTTACTTTCTGCTGCTCATCAGAAAGCCCATGTGCAATACAGTCGACGAGGTTGCGGAGGTGAGGAAGAACGGCACAACCCATCATGATAGCAATCTGCTGGACAATACGAATACCTGTGTGTCTGGCTTGCCACGATTTCTTTGATCGACAGACGGCTTTGAGGAAAGGGAGGAGGGACGGAATGCCGAGAGCAGATGCGACGACAGAAAATGCACGGGCTGTGGTGTTGCGAACGTACTCGTCCGCATGATCAATATCTGGACGCATGGTGGAAATCATGTGGGCGAGACCAGCAGCTTTGGAGAGGTTGGAGATAATCTCCCTGCCCTCGACACGAGCATAGTAGTCTTCGTCGATAAGAAGAGGCTCGATGACAACGAGAATCTTGTGGACGTATGGACGGACGAGATCGTCAAGCTTGTAGAGGACTCGATCAATGACTTTAACGAGCAAGTGCCGTTCCTGATCTTCGAGAGTACGCTCCATGAGCAAAGGAAGAATTTTGTCGAAAAGAGGTCCGGCACCAAACTCGCGAGCCTTGTCAGTGATTTGGCGAAGAGCTGTTTTACGAACAGGAGGAGTACCGTTTTTGATTTTGAGAAGGAGACGCATGATCTTTCGTTCCTTCATCTCGTCCACACTAAGTAAGGTCTCGTCGTCCTCATTCAAAATGGCCTTGAAGTACTCTGCGTCTTCCGCCTTAAAGAAGGCAAGTGTGCCGACACCTGGAATTTCAGTGGGAAGGTTGGGAGCAAGTCCTGCGGCAGCAGCCACTGCAGCGGCGTCAGAACCTTCCGCTATCTGGAAACCACCAACCTCATTAACCGGTGGTAAGAGATGTTTGGGCCTGGTAGAAGGCGCATAACCAGGAGGAGCGGGGACGATGGAGTAGCCGGTTGCAGGGAGCACGACATCAAGTTCCTCGTCTGTGAGGTACCTATTGTGCGCATTGTCATGGGAAAGGCCTGGGGCGTTCATGATAATAGGGACCATTGGAATGTTTGCCCCGGCTGCTGCAGGAGTCTGATCCCAACGAGACTTTTTAGAAGACGGGGTCTCTTCAGCAGCTGGCGTGGCATCCCAGCGAGACCTTCGTTTCTTTGGCGCAGCATCCTCAAGAGCCTCTTTGCTCCATTCACCCTTATCTGTCTTGTTGGGGTCAGCATTTTCATCGCCCTCTACGTCCCAGCGACGCTTGCGCTTTGTGCCTGAGAGGGCCAACTCCTTTGCAGCCTCGAGTTCCTTTGCTACATCCTCGAGTTCTGCGGCAGGGGGAGTCTTATCGAGATCCATTTTCATTTTACCTTCGTCGCGCTCTTGTCTTTCCTTTTCCTGGATCGCACGCCTGACACGAGCTTCCTCTTGCTCAAGCCTCGCAAGTCTCATGGCATCTTTGTAGCCACCCTCAACATCAGCACCGTCCTCTGACTGTCTGAATGCATCGGCACTTTCAAGCCCAACACGGTCAAATCTGCGGTTGTGATAGTCCGACTGCCGGGCTGCTATCTGACGCTTTGAAGCTGTCTCTTCAAATGGATCAAAGTTGTCTTCTTCTGCAAGCTCTGCAAATTCCTGCAGGACATCCTTAGGTGCCTGGAATGAGTCGACAAGTCTTGGAGAATTGGGTGCCGACATGGCAGAAGAAGAAATGAGTAAGTGTCACGTGGCTACAAGTTCCGCTTCTATAAGTTCTATTGATATTTTACAATGTAAGGCGACTTGTGTGCTATCAAGAGATTGATAAAGGGCCTTTAGAAATGATGTGTCGATTCCCAGAAAATTACGTGACACATCCATGCCTTCAACCTCCGTCTTCTACGGCCCAGTAATCAACCCAGTAAGTGTGAACACTTACCAGGCACTTCCAAGGTGTCTACTTGCTGTCGGAGCCAACGGAAACATTGATTGGATGGTCGATGATGTTCCTGGTTCGATGATCCAAGAAGCGTTGGCTGAGAAAGGATGGGTCGATGCCGACGTATATGACCTCAAAGACGGAGAATTTCTTATGCCTGGCTTCATTGATACGCATACAGTAAGTTTTAAGTTGGAAAAAAATGTATTCATCCTCTCCAGCATGCCCCGCAAGTTCCAAATATTGGAAGGCAAGTCGTCGAATCTACGGTCAATAGACGGCTAACAGTGTACAGCGGTCAGCAACATGAACTGTTAGACTGGCTCAAACATATAACCTTCCCAATGGAGGCCAAGTTTGCCGACCCTCGACTCGCCGAGCAAGTATACTCGGCTGTTGTGCGGCGTATCATAGATTCAGGCGTAGGTATTGCGCATCGTATCATGTCGATACTGAGACCGTATAGACGACGACGTGTTGTTATTATGCCACGCTTCATTTAGAATCCACGCAGAAACTGGCTGACATAGTGCATTCATATGGCATGCCATCTTTTGTTTCTTGATCATATGCTCACAGTTAAACAGGCCAAAGAGCATTCATAGGCGTGAGCATTCTTGCCATTTCAACTTCATTCCAACGGTTATCAGAAATGTAACATGAACCGCCACTCTCCAGACAACTACATAGAACACTCGGACCAACAATCTGTAGAGGCGACCAAGTCCCTCATAACTTACATCAGATCTCTGGCCACACCCTTAGTACACCCAATCCTCACGCCTCGCTTTGCCATCTCCTGTTCCGAGTCTCTCCTCCAGTCTCTAGGCAACCTAGCATCCTCTGATCCATCTTTACGAATACAAACCCATATTTCAGAGCACGAGTCCGAAGTAGTACTCACCAAGGAACTCTTCTCAAACTGTCCATCCTATTCAGGTGTATATGACTCGTTTGGTCTTTTACGCTCCAACACCATCTTAGCCCACGCCATTCACCTCGAGTCAGAAGACAAGGAGCTTATCGTCAAGCGTAACGCTGGAATAAGCCACTGTCCAACCAGCAACTTCAATCTGAGCAGTGGTATTGCCCCCATCGGAGAATATCTCGATCTTGGTATCAAGGTTTTACAAACTCTGAATCCCTTTGCGTTTGCTTACTTTTTTTTGTCAGGTCGGTTTGGGTACAGACGTCTCAGGTGGCTTTTCAACCTCAATCCTCCAAGCTATCAGAGACGCGAGTATAGCTGCCAAAGTCATCGCAATGCAAAGCAAGGGCTCTTCCAAGACGTCAGCTACCCAATTTGCCCAGCGTCAACTCTCCATTGCCACTTTACTCTACCTCGCAACACTTGGCGGTGCACAAGTCTGTTGTCTGGAGAACCAAGTCGGCTCCTTTGCTGTTGGGAAAAGTTTCGATGCCTTGCTGGTTGATACTCGCAATCAGCAAGGACGCCCTTGCTTTTGGGGCAGTGATTCCGTTGTGGGAGGTAAGAATACGGACTCGTTTCCTGAGATGCTCGAGAGATTCTTGTTTTGTGGCGATGACAGGAATATCTCAAAGGTTTTCGTACAGGGCAGGTTGATTGGAGGCAGTACACGTTAACACAATTACAGTCTGTGGTATAATTCAATTTATTGATAACTAATGAAAGCATCCGAATGTGTTTAACTAGCATGGCGAACATCGAGAGCATCGTGACCTTGTCCTGACGGCAACATCTGCGTCGGACTTGTTTATCTGTGAATTTCACCCTTTATTCAACAGCCCTCCTTCGAGCTTCTGACGGCGACTTCTCCGTCGAGCTTCTTTATCTTTGGGGTTTTTACTGCTCATCTGGTCAGACCAACAAGTCCATCCGGCGCTCGCCAGTCACAGGCCGAGTAGTCTTTTTTGCCCACGGAGACTTACTGATCCACCACGACTTAGTGAACCTGACCTGTTTAGCAGGCATCTGTGCCGTGTCCGTCGAGCGTTTAGCGAACAAGCGAAGAAGTTTCGTTTTGAGGCGCGACGGGGAGGGTGGTGGTACCGCGTCGAGAGCCTCTTGGAACGCAGGAGAACAGTAGTCGTAACTGAGGTAAGGATTTTGATCGATAAGTAGTTGACCGTAGGGAAACCCGGCTTCAAACCGAACACGCTCTTTGCAATCCTTTGGCTCTGGTCTGGGAACCCAAGGAGGGGTAATTGTGCCTGCTCGGTGAGCATCCCAATCAACCCCGTCAAAATAGGGGTGTGCTTCTATTGTGCCTATTGGAAGACGCCCGGTTGGTTTTTTGACCAGCATCTAGAGAGAGTCAAAACACAGACAAAGCAAGGGAGTAGCACTGACCTTTCGCAGAAAGTCTTTTGCAGCTATATCAACGCCATCGCTGGCAAACAATTTAAGCGGGCCGTCGGTGACTTTCCAACCCAACACCTGAAAGTTATCATGCCACCAGGGCAGCCTTCCATAAATCATAAAGTGCATCGTAACAGCCAACGCCCAAAAATCCACGCCGTAAGCATATGGGTGACCATCAAACAACTCGGGTGCCATATATTCTGGAGACCCACACCAGTGCGAAAGAACATGAGTCAGCTGGCTTATGGGACGGCGGGGCATGTCGGGAGTGTCCTCGCGTCTATAAGGCCAATAAGGCTGAGTGGTGCGCTCTTCCTCGGTTGGGATGGTATCGAACTGATACGAAAGCCCAAAGTCAGCGATAACCGGCTGACCTGATGGGGAGATCAAAATATTCGATGCTTTGATGTCCCGATGAACAATGCCCATCTTGTGAAGATCTTTGATGGCAAGGATCTGAGGGAGATGAGAAGGCGTGACGATATATGTAAAACTGGACTTACGAGCTGGGTCATGTAAAACCGGACACGATCGGGTTTAAAGTGATCGCAGCGGTATATCTCATCTTCCAAAGTTGTAGGGCAAAGAGGCTAGAACGATATGAATACGATGATCAAAATTATAAATAGAGCGCACCATCAATAAATAGAAGTATCTTGTGTCCGACCAGCTTGAGACGAGTTCTAAAAACCCTCGATTTGCTGGGCTCTCAGAAACTGACCGCATTACGGACTGTTCCCTTCTGAGATTATGAACTTGAGGGGTTTGCTTATACATGGTTTTCAAAGCGTAGACTGCTCGGGTATGCTTATGCTGAACCTTGTAAACAAAGCCGGAAGCACCTCTACCGATATACTTTATGAAATTGAAATCATTGGTGAAGGGAGCAGTGACGGATGGAAAGAGGTCCGAACTGTGCATAGATTCGGCCAGCGAAGAGGAGATAGTGAAGGAGGTGGCATGAGAGACGGCAACATCGACTTCGTGAGAGTTATCGTTAGATTCATTGGTGTATGAGGTTGTCTACATCATAAATGGTTAGCGACGGGGGGATAAAGAAATAACTCTCACATTGGAAGTGGATGGTGAAGTTGTGATTTGAGGGGCCGGGACTCTAACAGGAGTCTAAAGATAACTCAGCCCTACACATCACAGTAGAGAGAGTCAACGTACATAGACAGGCGACATATCGAATACGAAAGCAAGAGGAGTGAAAGCAGATTCAGAAGAGCGTAGTCGTTAAGCAGAGCAATGAAACAAGATAGCGTGTGGAAGCGTTAAGATGATGGTTAAGAGTCAAGTTGTGGAGAAAAGGGTGCAAGGAGTGGCAGGAATTTATATGCCATGGAAGGGGGCAAAGTGATCGAATTTCGGAAGGATGATCTGGAGTAAAAAAAGGAGATCAGAGTCATTAACACGGAAAAGGCAGCTATTGATCTGTGGTGGCTGTGAGATCGCGGAGGTCAATGAGTCCCAGTGCTCGACGCGACTGCTGTCAGTGATGGCACGAGATCGAGTTATAGTGGTCGGGTCACGGGACTAGATCAAAAAATTTCAAGCCTGCTTCTGACAGTCATGTACGTGGATTTCTTTTTTCCCCC
>CEMS01899051.1:196-19190 GCA_900068915.1 Megacollybia platyphylla | reverse complement strand
TGCTCACGCACCGATCCACAACTTGCTGTAGCATCTTGGCAAGCTAGCGGCACCGACCGGGAAGCCCCGATGTCACTGGCACCGTTTGCTATTCCCCCTTGGACGGTTTTGACAAAGAAAGAGACGCGGCAAGCACTCATCCTGAATCTGTTCTTCCGAATCCCTTCAGACTGAGGAGAAATATCCACAGGCTCAAGTCTAGCGGTGCGATATGGATTGGTGTTGGAGGCAAATCTTGAGGTGTTCAAAGGGTGATAGGGACTTGATATTCATCAGTTCAATTAAACCGTGTAGCTTTTGTGGTGCGACAGGCAGGCAATGTGTCCTGTTGTTCCGGCTTGACAATGGTGTTCCTCCACCACTTCTGCCTTGGGTAACGTTTATGAAATCAGATTTGCAGTAGCTGTGGCACTGATGGTAGTTTGTGTGGTGCGTCAGGGGGTACTTTGCTGTTTTGGCTTCAGCTGCAGCTTCTCTGGTGCAAGTGAACCATATCAAATATCTGCGAACAGTAAGTAAAAGCGAACCCTGGAACAAGCCATTTCTACGTATTCTCGTTGTTACATTGAAAGAGAAAAACTCGCATTGCTGATACGGCAATGCCTACGAGTGAAGCAGCCGAGTGAAAGAACGCATTCAACGCCATTGAATCTGATAGTAGGCATATTCCACGGTGTCGTCTCCACCCTGATCGGTATCGCAAACTATTGACTCCTTCTTTGTTATGTTTAGCTGAAGTTCAGCAGGAGCTGCACCCGGATCGTGAGCATGCATTGGAAAAACCTTTTCGATCGTATCGGACTCCGAGGTATGGGTTGAACGGAGAGGAATGACGAGGTGAAATGTAGGTAGCATGCCATCAGATGCTGCTGGTTTGCGAAGTAAGATTGAAAGGCACTCTTTAATCCACAATGCATGATCTGCTTCATAAATAATGTCTGCACCGAGAACAATATCAAATGGTTCTGACAGAGGAGCACAGGGGGAAGGATCGGAAGGAAAGCGAGACCAGTCGAGGAAGTGGGTTAATATGGATAAGTTCGTGTCTTCAGAAAGCGTCGGAAAGTTATTCAGAATGTTTCCATTTAGGTTTTCGAGGACAGACGGGTAGAAGTCTGTGGCCACTATTTTCATGGACAATCTCTGGTGGGCTGAAAGGCTCAAAAAAAGCTTCCCGACTGTGAGGCTAACCAGTCCTGTGCCTGCTCCGAGTTCAAGGACTCTGAGTGGGGCAGAGTTGACAGATAATCCAAAAAGATCAGGATTATCGGCGATCATCTCTGAAAGCACACATGCGCCCCCCCAAGTCTGTGACCCAACACTGTGATAATTTTGGTTGTCGAGCGGGATGTCGCGTATTTTCACGCCGAGTTCTGACGTGCCTGCTACAAAATAGAACGTGCGATTTACGATTCCAGCGGCAGAAGTTCCCGCAGACAAGGCCAGAAAGGACGACGCGTCTTCCAGCAGAGCAGATAGTTGCTCCGAATCAGGCCATGTCTCTGCTTGAGACAGGAGGGCAGTCACCCATCGAATGGAATATGAATGTTCGAATTTGTCTGCCCGAATTTTGTCCAGCTCAGACTGGACACCACCTCGACGTCGTGATCCACGCACTTGCGGGTTGTACAATACCCTAAGATATTGAAGACATTGCTGAAGATCTGGAATGGGAGACGATGACAAGCCGCGGATCGACGGAAGATGTAATGATGGTAGCGAAACTTGAGACATGTCACGTGTTTGCCCATGGCTTCGTTTCCACTAAACCAGGATCAAGATCCAAACTCTGTGCAGACCTTCCAGCACAATTTGAAAGCAACCCAGGAACTTGTTGCAAGGTTCCAGGCGTCTGCTAGAAATGCCTTGGCCGGAATGTAAGCACGGAACCATCAGATCGAGTTTGTTTGACTTTTGAGTAGAAGAAACGCATATCATCCGGGTAGTAACCCAGCTCAAACTGAAGGTAAGATATCCTGTTCAAAACAAACAGGCAACAAACTTCCCATTCAGCCCATTTTGTTGAGTTGCAGCAGTCTATGCTTGCTGTGGCTGAACTAATGCGCCAATCCGGAGTGGGTTCATTGCCAGTTTTAACACTGCCAACAGAATCTGGCTCTCCAGCTGTTCCTGACGAACAGCATTTAATGGCCGATACTTCAAAGTCGATATCCACATTGTTCGAGGCAGTGAAAAGAGGTCAGGAAAGTGCGGGTGTCGTCGCAAACCTCTTGCGTACCAGCGAGCAGCCTAATACGAAGCAGAAGTAAATTTCGCCATCGTTAGATGATCGAAAAAGTGGCAACATCTCTGATCAATAGTCTCGGACTGTGCAAGTGGCAGTAGGCACGTTCTGGCCACGATAAAGGAGCACAAGCTAGAGTTCGTACTTTTGTAGGAAACCTTTTGATTTTATTTCACTTCTTCTCTACCGTGCTAACCTTCGTAACGGAAATCCAAAGAATAATAAGAGGAACGAGCACCAGTGATGGATGAGTGGGACGACAGTAACGAACAAGAAAGGACAGCGCGTGCAGAGGAAATCATTGTGACTAGATATAGTAAGTACGGAGGACGTGAAGTGATTAATCGCGAGGTATAAGGTGTAAAATAACTGCTGTAGGTGTAAGGATGCACGAACAGAAGATTGGGGCAAAGTTCCTGTTCGGCGAGTCCATCATGAAAGAATCAAGTGTCGTCTGCAGTCCGTCTATCCCGTTATCGGGCTCTTGTGAATGAATGCATTAAGGTGAAGGAAAAGAAAGCTTTATGATAGGTGCCCAGCAACAAATCATGCAGCACTATACAAGAACAAGTTATTGGTAGCTGCAATCTGTACCGATTGGTTGAGATCCTGTCCGATAGATGATATAGATCAAGCTTACTGCGATGGTGTTTTCCCGAGGGTGCCAGCTCGCATGTAAAATCTTCTTGTTGAAATCCAGCGTCTCTAACGTCATTGCATCCCTCAGTCCTCCTGGCCTTGTTCGCAGGGCGCCACCAATCTTTTTGGCTTTGAATGCTGACTTGTCAGCCTGTAGCACAACGTCACTCAAAGTGTCTGTATCGTATATCCGGAAGTAATTGTGGTAAGAACCAGTTAGAACGTGCCTAAATTCGAGGTCAGATGTGAAAGAGAAGGATGAAGCCAGAACTTACTTGTCGTCTCCACCCCAAGCACACTCAAATTTGTCGAAGATGCAGTCATTCTCGTACAGGTCACAGAGCTTCCCTCGAAGGTGGTCATGGATGGGGATGGTTTTCAAAGGTCGGGATTCCATGTTGATGTCCCAAATCTTGAGGGAAAGATAGTCACGAGAGAGAATATATCTGCCATCATGACTGAATTTGACGTCAGAAATGGACGAAATGATTTCTGAAAAGAAAGAGCGTGTCGCTGGATCTTCCTCTTCTTCGAAACCTATGACAGTATTGAGGCTATGCGACAAATGGATGACAGGAAACCGTACATTTCGCATGCCGATCGCACAATGCGGCGTCACGCATGTCGGCAAGCTTGATGTTGCTTTTTGAGCTTGAATACATGAAGAGATTACAATGTGTCGGATGGAATTCGGTGGCGGTGATGACTTCTGTCAGTTCTTCCATGTTGACGGGTTTGATGTCCACAATGTCTGGGCGGCGGATAGTCAGCATCGGAGGGTCGGAATAAAGAGCGCTTACTGAAGCTCTGGTCACTGATGTTGAGATTCCAGAGATTGATACGCAGATCGTCAGCAGAAATGTATGTTTCTTGGTCGGAATTGACAGAGATGGAGTGTATGTGGTAGGCATGGGCGTTTGAATAGACCTTCCGTGGGACTGCGGCAATGATGTTGTCTTGTACAGCCATTTGTGGGAGTCGGAGACCTGAAGAATGAGACGGTAATGGAACGGGTCTTTGACCATCGTAGTGGTTGGACTGTGAGACCACACGCAAGGACTTTTCAAAGACTTTCCAGAGTTTGATGGTTTTATCTGGGGGCCACTGGTTAATGATCGATGGATATGAGTGGCCAACGCCCACCGTTTGTTGAAAGCAGAAAATGGGCCGAGTTCTGTCTCCTACACCACTTGATCTTGTTGATCTTCTCCTCGATTTCGAGCGACTTTAGATAGTCGAATTCTGGCTCGTGTGATTGAAATTCTGTGTAAAACTTGTATTCACAGCCTTTTTTCTGGTCCACAGGTCAGAATGAGTGTTGTGTTACGATTGATAACGCACGAGTTCGTTGCGCTCGAAGAGGACGACACGGCCCCCCTTGTCACCCGTGGCGAGATAGTTGCCTGTCGAGTCGAATTCCACGGTGGATATGATGTCGGCTGGCATACATTAGACCTGATAGAATCAGAGCTGTCGCTTGCCTTCAGTGATGTCCTCGACCTCGCCCTTGTCACCGAAACATTGAGCAAAGCGCCATCCACCAGAGCCTGAGGGGTCTTCCATTTCAGATTCAGAGTACTGGACGATTTGATGCGATATAACGGCGGTGAATGCGTAAAGTGTGTCGCTGCAGATGAACGCTCTTGTTCGAAATACACGATGATTAAAGTTTGGTCTAGTTTACCAACGCCGTTACCTCGAACCTTCATCATGCCTATTGCCCCCATTGTCGGAAAGCTCAGAAAACGGGCCCTTTTGGATCTGTCTCTAGGCATTGGCCTTGGATTCAGTGCTGCATACGCTTTTTGGTAGGTCTAGCTAGTCGTCGCGAAATATCTATTAACATACGCAGGTATGGCTACCATTTGAAAGCCGGCAAGTCAACCTATGATATGCAAGATTCCTACTGATATTCCTTCAGTTGAACGCAGAGAGACTTTCTATCTCAAGATAGAGAAGGAAAAGCTGGCAGCTCAGGCAGCACAATAGAGGGTTCTAAATATCATTACACGACACAATAAATTACCGTCTGATCCCCAGTCGCTTGAGCTCTTCACAGCTGGGAATAACCTCAGCATCAATCTCCTCCACCTTTTTCCAGTCAGTTCCAATCGCAAAAATCCCGATCTCTGCTTCCTTGGCCCGTTCTTTTCGTTCCAGACCGCGTTGACACTGTGCATACACGTTCTGTGAATAATACCGTTCCACGTTGACCTCGAATTTGACTAGTGCAGGTCCGAGTTTGTCGTTGGGAATAGCGTTGGATTTACGCAAGTCAATGCCTTGTCGGATGAGCTCTGCTCCAATCACCGGATGCTCCATGAATTCCCGTCCGTTGATATGATATTTGATATCGTGTGCTGCCGTATGTCTTTCCACATCGTATCGTGAGGATCGTGAGAATGAGTACGCTGGATCAGGTATTGGCGGTGTTGAGAATAGGCTTGGAATGGCTGATAGTAATGAAAATCCGAATAAAAGAAATAGAGGTAGGAGCTGCAAGAGCATTGAACGTGATTCATTGTTGCCGTTTCCTTGTTGTCGCGGTGGCGTAGCGAAACCACCCATTCGAGTCGTTCGGAAGCCACCAGGTCCAAAGGTTGTGGTAAATACTGATAAATGATTAGAAACATTGCTGGACGCGTCTGCAACAAACCTGGCCCTCCTCCAAACCCGCCAAATTGAGCACCAGGACCGCCAAAGAACATGTTAAATAGATCTTCAGGAGATAGTTCGCCCTCAAAACCCCCGCCGCGTGTGAACGGTGTTGAGGAGAAGCCTGATCCACTGGCGCGGTCCTCAGGGTCAGAACCACTCTGATCATACGCAGCCCGTTTTTGTGCGTCTGATAGGACCTGGAACGCTTTGGAGACCACTGCAAAAACGTTAACAGCATACACTTGAAGAAACAATTAATTACTTTTGAAAGCTTCGTCTGCTCCCGGGGCTCCATTTTTATCCGGATGAAGAGCGAGGGCGAGCTAACAGCGATGTGAATTTCAAGCAGTCGAAGGAAAAGGGTGGACCTTGCGATACGCCTTCTTAATTTCAGCATCTTCGCAGTCTTTCTTGACGGCCAATATTTCATAGTATTCTGTGACTTTGCACGTTCTGACTCGCTTGACAACAGCAGCATTTTCAGCGGTATATTCCCGTTTCTCTCCGCCCATTCCACCAGCAGTGCCGTTGGCATTAGCATTGCCATTAGACTTGGAAGTGTGTCTGTGATGAGCACCGGATGACGACGGATGCGTCTCAGTCGCCGTCGAGGACGTCGTCGCTTCTTCAGAGCTTGAAGAGGCAGCAGCAGCATCTATTGACGCAAGAAGCTTGTGAGCATCTGCAGTTTCGAACAAAGCAATGGACTTTTGACAGAACTTCCGGGCTGACGGGTAGTTACCAGCATCTCTGTGCTTCTGAGCAATACCGAGACATCTGATAGCCTGTAAATTAGAAAGAAACTGAGCAAAGCGAGCTTAGGCGGTGTAAAACTAACCTCGTCCTTATTACTCTCCATGACACTTGGAAGGACGTGGAAGTAGTTCTATTTTTAAATCCCTTATTAATACTCGCTTGCATGCGACCACCAGAAACAAATCTCGAGCCCGACGAGCTCACCAAATTTCGTGAAGAATGGAAGGCTGAAGTTCGAGCAAAACGAGCTCAACAGCCACGCTCTCAGAGCCAGTCTGTTCCTTCCAGCTCATCTGTCAAACCACCCTCTAAAACTGCTATTGCTACAACTCCAGTGCACTCTGAACCGCCTCAAATTTCTCAGCTGAGGACAAACATATCTCAGTCTCTTGCAGATGCACTCTTCATCTATCGTCAGGCAATACATCACGAGGAACGCGGAGAGCTGGACCAGGCTCTCCTTCTTTATCGTCAGGCCTTTCGCAAGGAGCCTCAGGTGGATAAACTGTATCGTAGAGAACAGCTGATTTCCGCCGTGGTCGCCAACCATAACAAGGTTGTAACAGTCTCTACTAGTAAACTAAAATCCAGAGGTCAAGTTGACTCGGAAGAGATGGCTCACCAGATGTCTACCCTCTCAGTCAAACATACCTTCGAACCCGTAGCCTTTGTCACTGGGCAGCTTGCAAAGCTTGTTTCCACATTTCCTGATGAGCTCGCTTTTGAACCCGACGATGACACCCATAGTTCCCCGTTGAAAGGGTTTCCGAGCGAACTGGTTATCGACATTCTGCGGTTATTAGACCCCACATCTATAGAGAGATTTGCTCTAGCTAGTCGCAAGGCTCGTCTTCTTACTTTAGACTCTATGATCTGGAGGTGTGTGCGAAATGAATACCTTCATTCGCGTCCAGTGAATGTTCTCTCCTAGGGAGTTGGTTGGTGCAACCTATAAACCTCCTCAGGTACCAGATGAACAGGCGATGGATCAAATCGTCAACGGTTTTAGCTTTGACTATCGACGCGTCTTCATAGAGCATCCTCGCGTCAGAACAGATGGCGTCTATATTGCGGTTTGCCATTACGTCCGACACGGTCTAGGTGACAATCCATGGGTAAACGTACGCGTTGTTTCAATCTCTTGCTTTCTGCTTAATGTTGCCTCCTAGATGTCCCATTTGATCACCTACCACCGCTTTCTGTAAGCCGTCTGCCATGTGAGCTCACATTCTCATTTTCCGCAGACGATTTTTTCCAAATGGTCAGGTTCTTTCACTCCTCGCGAATGAAGAGATTCCACCAGGACAAATAATTCATCTTCTCAAGCCGTCTTTGAGGATGAAGGTCCGCCCACCCTCCCGTAGTATCCCCCTTTTCTTATGAACCTTCAGGGCCTCTTCTTGGGAACATGGCACCTTGCCGATACAACCATACACTTGTCCAACCTCATTGATGCTAGTGGAAGATTCTCTCTTCCTACAGAACTGCCGTCTGAAAAAGGAGACCACAATTTCAACGCGTCTACGAATGCTCGCTACATATTCAACATGGCGCTTTCTCTTCGTTCACCAGTCGTTGGCAGATGGAACAAGTTGAATATAACGTCCTACGACTCGGTCAATGTCGAGACAGGAGACTCTACTCCAGTAACTTTGAAACACGAGAGACCATTTTGGTTCTCCAAGGTTAAATCGTATGCTACTATGCATGCATGACCAGAGAGAGTACTCGAGTCTTACCTCCTGGGCAGTTTGTACTTCACGCAATTCTTCGGAATGCATTCAATCACAATTGAAATCATTTGTAAGGGTAAAGTAACTATTAACTAAGAATGACATCGCATTGAAGAACGAATAGGTGAGCGCGAATAATGGATGAAGATAATAATCAAGTTTCAGTAAAGTCTTCAATGACGTAGTCTTGAATAGATTTTTTTCGCATGTCAGCTACGCTCGAAGACTAAAGAAAAATTCAGCCAGCGTCAATAGGACATGCAGTATTCACCTCATACAAGTCCTCAGTTACTTCACCAGGACTCTTGTCTCTCCAGACCGTCCTTTTAGTTTCAACGCGAATACCGGTACGACTAGGTGCCACAGCTAGTTCAATGCTAGGTCCAGTCAGTTTGCGGCGGAAGAAGATTTTCCTAGCATTTAGAGAAGCAAGCATCGAGTTCGTATAGACTGATGTAAAATCGTCAGACCCCTTCACGATGTTAATATAACGTACGGCGACCAAGACAGAAGTAGAAGGCAGCATAAATGAGGGTATGAGGCCATATGGCCAACTGAAATTTTTTAAAAAGGAACGCGTGTGAATAGTGCACAAGTACCGTCAGAAGCGCCAATAATGCACAAGCACTGATCGACATTATCAATCTTCGACTAATGACATCGTTTCGGCATACCTAGTCAGGCTGCAAACACATTAGAGCAACCATCACAGAGTATATTCAACTTGCCTTCCAGTACCTATCATGAAAGCAGCCTTGCAGGTGTTAACGTTAGTCATGATTGGCAAGGAAAACAACTAACAATTCGGTTGATGATGGTGTTTGTGCTAGACATCCTTCAATAACAATTAAGACGACCATAAAACAACTCACTCTCCAAGATCCGTCCTTTTACGCCATAGTATCAAAGAAAGGCAAACAGCGATGTATACATCGTTGGCCATGCTGAGAGCATTGATAGTTATAGCGAGAGCCTACATGGAAGTTAATATGTACAGGCCGAACACGATAGAGCGAATGATTGACCGAGTAATCGAGGAGTTTTTGGAAAGTCTCGGCTTGAAAACTAAGAGGGCATCATGATACAATACGCACCGAGAACAGCAGACTTACGCAAAGACCAACCATGCTGGTGTGGCAGTCCTCTAATAAGCCAAGACATAGTAAATATCAGGGTACGAACCTAAGCCAAACCCTCCCATAGAAGTTCAGAATTGATCATAGAACAAACAGGTTACACACCAGAAGTAATCACCACACAGATCACGACAACGGCGGCCAACCAAAGGCTTCCACTCACTTAGAGATGTTTTAGTGACGTGCCTCCGTTCAATCAATCAGTACTTACAAATCCAGATCCGCTGGGCATAGAAGCTTGAAGATGATGAGGGTAGAAAACGGACCAAAAACGAAGCATACCATTGCACAATAGCGGCAGTCAAAGACTGATTTCCTTGTCTGAATAAAGAATTGCAAAAGGCGGGATTGCTTACCGTAGGAAGAGACTCGGCCTTGATGAGCAATGAGCAACGGGTTGATGCATCTAAGAAAGCAAAACTTACGACGACACTCCAGACGATCCGAGTTAAAATTGTTTCATCGCTTGACAAAGTGATCAAGAACGCATTCGACGTAGGATGCATGAACGGCTTACTAGTAGTTGGAAACAAAATAATAGTAAACTAAGTACGAGTTAGTGGCATCGTCAGCGGGCAGACTTGCTTCACTTACTAGTGTGAGAGATGAAGGCATAATGAACGGTGTCTAGGACCAGGACAATCCATGCCTGAGAGGGTTGTGAACACCTGCCTGCAAAAGCAGCGAGACGAGGAGCATGCTTACGATCCACTTGAATATTTTATTGTCAGTCGGAAATTCTAAAATTGTTAGAGAACAGGTATTTTATACTTGACGCAAACCTTGGACATAGTGCAGCAACTGTAACATTGACATGCCGAACAGTGGTCCAGATGCGATGCATCCGATCAGCATAGCACCCATCCTATGTAAGAAGATGTTGCGTTCAACATGACGATGTGGGGAGGATAGACAAACGTATTAGCGAGAGACTGCTGCTCTCCTGGTGCTTGGAGAGTCGCTGGCATGATCACAGACGTTGGCAATCAGTTGAGTGGAGAGGGAATACGGCGGGGTGAAAAAAAATGTCGATATGGAATCATCTTATACGCTTGGAATAGCACGTTGGGAAACAAACGGTGAACCACCAAGTGAACCCTATCAAAACCCACGACGGTTCGTTTGTAATCGTTGACAAGAAGCCACCTGCCGTTAGACTCGGGGGCGTATGCATTGCCAAAACGGGATGGGTCGATCTCAGCTTTCGCGGAAGCTGATGCAGACTGGCGTTCAAAACGACTAAAAAATTCAGCGAACTTGGCAGTAAGAGACGCCTGTTTGGAGGCGCTTGTGATGCAGACCCTTTGACACTCCAAGCGCGCGACCATAATCAGAGACATTCGATTTTACGACTGTAATTCAAGTGCAGGTCCATTTGCGAGCACTGATAGATGTCAAGGCGGGTAAGAAAACCGAAGCTTCCACCCAATTTGAGAGTCTCTTGAAGGTCCTGAAAGTAGAACGATGGTACTGGTCTGCGACTGACGCAGTACTGATGATCGATAATCGATTACATACTTTTTCTTCTACCAAGCTGCTCAAAAGGAGAAAAGCACAGAACGTTTTGATAAGCTTGACAGTCGCGTAATCCGAAAATTTTCTCCAGTGATATTCTGTGATATTATGAAAACCAATACAGTAATAATAGATATTCCTGGTAGAAGGTTGAAATGTGTATCATTAAAAAAAAAACAGTACGTCCATATATGCGGGTTTTCATTTATGCGCTACCCGCAGTTTAATATGCCACGTAGGCAACACACAGCAGGGGGAATCCGGCATACAGCCCAAGCCAGAAAACAACGTTCCCTAATAACTGATTCTGCTTGATAGCAGGCAAACGGGTAACAGCAATGAGGGGAATTTGAATGAGCTGGATGCAATCAGCTAAAAAATCACTTGAAATAAGGGGCGTTGCACCTGAAGAAGGAAAAGGTACATTCGCAACTTTTGGGTGACCACGACCATCACCAGCTCATGCACACACGCGCTCAGCAAGAAAGTCAAGAACATTGCTGAAGACCTCGACAACTTGTAGCTTGCCATAGTCGACGCGTAGACGTGTCGCAACAGGAACGTATGGACAGGCTTATTCCACTTGCGCGAGAATTCATCCCACGAAGTAGAATTCCACCAATCATCGTAGAACTGTCGATCAGCAAAGCTGGAAGACGTCAAATTTTGCTTGTAGAGGTTTCGCCGGAGCTTACTAAGAAAGCTCTGCAAATGCATTGCAAATGCATTCTGCACAAGACATGAGCGGTTGAGATGAACTCCAATCAAACACTCACCAAAGATAATGTAGAACAACAGAAGATACGCAATCATGAACGGTAGTGCCAAGTCGAGCAACGATCGAAAGAAGGACTGATCCGGTGACGGCGTCAGGGGCAGAATAAAGCTTTCGGTCACAGTGTACAGGAGGGCGAAGGTACCAAAAGTAGCAACCTGAATGGATCAGGGCAAGGCGGAAGATGTAGATGTATACGGACCGTCTTTTCAAAAACATACAATGGCCTGATACTGCAACTGGTATTAGTCGCCGAGATGAAAAGATAGCTTCCATGCGTACCGATCAGTTCTGGGATACTCGAGCTCATAGACCAAAGTCGGAATCAGTTGATAGACTACGAAATTCTTCAGGGTGATATTGTTTGGCCATACCACACGATCGGGTCCCTCGCTAACCAATTCTGATTGGAGTTCAGAATATTCTTTCGCAAGGTCCGAAATTGATTCGGAAGAATGATCAATGAGAGGGTGAGGTTCCGCAAGAGTCGGAATGTCTTTCTCGACTGCCTCTGCCTTACCATTCTGTTTCGAGGCGGGTTCAACCAGGTTATTCACAGCATTAAGGCGTCTACGCAGGGCATTTGCTGTGTTGAGGTCTACGATCGATGCTTCTTTGCCAAGTGGGATGGAAGGGGTACCCAGAGGGGAATTCGAGTCTGAACCAGAATTGGACATACCGATGGCAGCGTCCAACTCGGCGCGATGAGCCTTGGCATCTAAAATGGCTTTCTCCCAACCTCCGGCTGATTCAGTGGCTTTGCGCAATCGCTCGAGAACAAACTGAGATTGAGTAGAAACGTGCTGGAGGTAGCCATTGACAGTCATGTAGGAATGCATTTTCATTATCATGACCTGCATAATGTAAAATCAAATGCCTGTAGAAGAGCAAGCGTACCAGTGTGTGCAAGGTCAGAAAACCTGACTGAACCCAAGGCCATTGACTACTTTTATCAGCTAAATCATAGGGTTGACTGTCACGTACCGGTTGAAAGTCCAAGTGATTGCTGTGAAGAGCACAAAAGTTTGAAAGAGATGCTGAATGACTAGACCAGTCCGGTAGTAAGGTATCCAGCCTTTGCTGATAGCTTGAGCAAATGGCACACAGAGAGCTGTACTCGCCACGAGAACAGCGTCACTGATTGCAAGGGTGATAGCATCTTGTGAAAACAAGGTAGCAAAATGAAAATTGAGAGCATGTCCATGTGTCTCAATGCTGCGTATATAGGTCCTAAGTGTGAAGAGGAACATGGATATCCAAAACAAAGAGAAGAATCCCTGATTCAGAATTAGATGAGCTGTGCAAACAGACGACGCCACTTGCGCGGAATTCATTGCTGCCAGAAGACTCGTTATTGATATCGAAGTGCGACTTTCTCGGTGCAAAGGTGATCATTGCACGCATTTTTTTGGAAGATCTTGAACGGAAAGGCTTTGATACGTATAGAGTGCCATCTGCGGTCTGAAAACCTGTGGTTTTATTGAGAGGCTCGTCTATAGGCATGATGTGGTCTCTGTCAGAGAGTGACATCAAGATCAAATCATCTCGGCATCTATTCTAGTCACCACCTTTGAGAATGGACCAGGTGCGGTCCGAATGAAACCGTCCGCCTTACTTTATTCATTTCAGCGTAGGACGCATTCAGACGTCTGCTCTTCCAGCCATCAACTTCAGCCAAGTCTGCTGCGTCGACGCCTGAGATTGCGAAAAAGGCCACACAGCCTGCGTTCAAACCGAGAAAGGTGAACAAATCAAGCCAGAAGTATCGAGATCGCGCTGCAGAGCGTCGCGAAGGCGCGGACGGCAACGATTATGCTCAGGCAGGTGTCTTGCATCGTTGGATGTCGCTCTTGAGTAACACTCAGCCGGCAGATAGAATCCGTCCTCGAGGACTTGGACACAAAATCAGAACCACGACACGCTGCAAGTTCTCCGTAAATTCATTCACTTAATTTTTACTCGGACTCTCAGAATGATGACGATTCTCTTGAGCAAGCCTTCCAAGAGGTCTCTGCGTCAACTTCTGCCGCTCCCAAGAAACGCACCAGAGAAGAGCTCGTTCGAGAACTGAAAGAAAAGAGAACCCAGACGACAAATACATCGTCCACAGGTGATCAACTGAAAGGTAAATTCAAACCCATTGGTGCTCCGCCCGAGAAGAAGAAAGGCAAGTCAGAAGGTGAGCGGAAGAAAAATAAAAAAAAGGCAGATGCAGAACAGGCAATACCGGATAAGAAAGTGCCCTCTCCATCGCCTGTTACAGTGTCCGCGCCTGCGCCTGCGCCAGAACCAGAACCTAATTCCGAGCCGGACGAAGACTTTGACATCTTCGCAGGTGCCGCTGAATACGAGGGTCTTGATCTTGGCGACGACGACGACGACGAGGGCACGGCTGGAGCTCCGCCTCCTGTTCCTCCGTCTAAATCAAGTCAAACAGGACGATGGTTTCTGGACGATGAACCTGAACTTGCCCCACTGCAGCCACCAAAGATACCTGCACATCTTCTACAGAAGAGTTCGGATGAAAACGCGGACAACGACGAAAGATCTACGCGATTGGTCCCATTAGCTAGTTCCGCTCTCCCATCTATCCAAGAATTCCTTGCAATGGACGACGCAGTGGCTAAAGCAGAGAAAAAACGAAAGAGGAAAGAGAAAAAAAGGGATACTGAAGGGAAAAACACGTCTGTCGAAGGAAAGCTAGATCGTGACTACAAACGGTTGGTAGCTTCATTAACCTGGTCCAATTGCTCAATTCCAGCTAGATTGAAATCCTATACAGAAAAGCAGGGTTCAACTTCAACCTCATAGCCATTGCATAATACTGTACACTTTCGGCATTTCTACTCATCTTACTAATTTCTCAAGTCCGAGTGGTACCTACATGGCATTGAGTCATTGCACAAGTTATTCGAGACATAACCATACCTGCCACCCATGAGTGGCCGCAGCTCTCCTGTAACCCTCCAGTGCTTCCTGAACCCCGTAATTTTGATTCCAGTTCTGTGCTAATCTTGCTGGTCGGGGTTCCAGATTTGATATAGCAAGCTTAATTTGCATCAAGACGGCAGGTATACTAAAGTGATGTCAATTGGTCGAACAAATAGCAGAAAGAGACAAATATACCTGTAACTCGGAAGCCAACCTAGATGAGGACAGTTAACGAATTGCTTTATGCACGAGATCTTACCATCAGCAGTCAACAGATCCATGCAAATAGACCCGCCCCCAGTTACATGTCCACCACCACCATGAATAAACGGTAAGAAGCGGGGTGTGATAATTCTGAAGAAGGGAGGAGAAAGCGGGTAGTTTGGAGGGAACCTTATCTCAAACACAATCGAATTGATGTTTCTGAAAGGCCTGTCAGCATAGAGATGGGATCACCCTAACAAATCTCTCACTTTGCAGTCAAATCCTTCGCAATGGGTATAGCAGGATCAAAGGAGTGAATTTCGACAATCCATTGGAAGAGGTTATCTCCGATGCGATCTGGAGGCATATACCATCCCAACTCTTTGTAACTGGAGCACGATTCTTGTTCTTTTAGCATTGCCCTCAATTCTCTCTGCACAGCCATCGTAGCGCTAGGACTCGACTCCACAGGCGGAGGGAAGAGATGCGCAACGTTGCTCTCGACCCATTTCGGATCATGTTTCCAATCATCAGCAGGGCGTAATTTTGTGGCGACCTTAGACTTGGTCGGTGCTGGAGCAGCAGGAGTAGTCATGTCAAACATCTCCACGTCTGAATCATCATCTACTTCTATGACCTCTTTCTCCTTCCCTTTGCTGCTAACAACAGGCCGCGCTTCTACAAAATCAAAAACTATCTGGTCGTCAGCATCGGCATCTTCACAGACCAATCCCTCTTGTCTAGATATCGGGGTATAAGGATCAAACATTTCTATGTGTTACATACCGTTCTTTTAGTAATTCATCAATTTCAAAACCTGGAAGTGGAATTTCGATGTTTTTTCCAGCCAGAACAGTCTGATGGAGAGGATCGATATTGACAAAGGGCACGACCTTATTCTGAAATCCAAAAGTGCTCGATGATACGTTTTCAACTTCTATCACAGCTCCCTTGACAAGAAGGTAGCGACTAGGAAACATCAGATCAGCCAACATCGGAAAGAATATCATACCAGATGATCCAGGATGTTTCAGCGATCACAAAGAAGGGGTTACTGCTAACAAACCTCGAAGGCAAGTTTACAGCTTCTGCCAGTGCGACGCAACTCGTTGGACAGACTTTGCTCTTGCTCCAATAACCAGAACGATTGCCTGAAGCGTAATGACCCATTGAAATGTTTGCATCTTTAGCAAGATAAACTCCATCGCCGTATGCTCTCCCATTAGCCACATTCTTGAACCACAAGCCATGTCGAATGATCGAGTGCCAGTTCCGCATTGGAGATCCGTGGAATGCCTAAGCAGGTCCCATCCGTTGGTTAAAGATAAGCAAGTAGGGTGAACACCTACGTATAATGAAGGATACTTCTTAGCGTTCGCATCCTGAGCGATAGCCGTCTCACGGGCTTGAGCAAATTTGGTCTCTGCATCAGGGGCACCGACTGTAATTCGGAACTGTCTCCAAGAAGGATCTGGAGTTTGGTCTGTTAGAAGGAAACTGAGAGGCGCAACCAGAACTAACCGAGGTTCTTGACACTCTCAGGGCATGAAGTTATGTCTTCAATATAAGCAGTACACGACCCTACAATCCTGCAAAAGATCAGGTTTCGAAGAGGGCCAAGTCTTGAATTTTACCATCGAAGCAGTTGCCAGGCCGCCAGTAGAATATTCGGATCGATTTCCTTTAGATTGGGTTTCGACTTGCCAGGTTTAACTTTGCGAAGTAGGTGTTTCCTGTCAATCAATAAACAACATTACGAGCTGGAAACATCGATTCAAACCTCATGTCATCGACCTGTTTGAAACAAAATCAAATTGCAACGTTCGTGTAAATCGAAAAACCTACCGAAGGCAGGGAATTTATCAGCGAAGCAATAGCCCCCCGCATATTTGGCTTATCCAGGTCGTCAAAATCGACAAGACCGTCATTTCCTACAACGGGCTTTCTATTGCTCGGAGCATCCGGGACTGGCATGGGCCCACCGCGGGACGGAGGTGGTGCAACAATAGAGGATTGTGCAGGGAGTGGGACACGAAGACCCATGCCAATGGGAAGTGGCTCATCCATTGTACCTTCGGCTGCCGCAGCATAGGCCATACAAACCAAGAGATCAACGGTCAAGGGGTTTCGTACGACTTCATACTACCAAAAGTAAGCTGAAACTGCATCCAACTATCTAGACTCAACTCACCTCCAATGATGGACCGCGATTCAATGAGTAGTACTGATACTCACATAATTTGTTCTCACAAACATATGGTTTGAGGACTTCATAGTCGGCGGTGATTTTGTTATGACAAACGATACAGAAACGGTTGCACAGCTAGATAAGGTGTCACAATAGGACCAAGCAGGCAATCAACACTCACAGTCAATCGGCGGACCAAGTAGCAGAATGCTGTCAAAGGTAGATTGATATCGCTGGTTTTAGGCAGGTTGGATAGAGGATCATGCGGCAAATTATTAGTCGCCATGAGTGCTCGCTCATCTCTGTCAGCTTGCAAAACAGCCTATGTGCGATTGAGAAAGGGGATGAAGTAAAGGCCTTGAAAAACCTACAGACTTGTCAGACTTCACCTTCATAACATCCTCTGCTTTCTTCTGACTCTTCTCAACCATCGAATATAACAATTCTGCGCCCGCCCATCCAAGACCAAAAGTTCTCCTGAGCTGAACAACCTTCAAAAAGACTTGATTGAGCAAGCTCTCCAGAGAACTGCTCAAACTGAATTTGTCAAAGCGACCTTCGTCCTCAGGCTCGGGCTCTTCTTCCACGACGTTCTCTTGGAGCTGGTCGTCCCAATTGAAAGCTGCGTCGACGTTGACCTTTTCCGCTATCAATTCATCTTCAGCGTCCTGGAGTATCAATCCAAAGTTCCTACACGCCTCTCTAACATTTTCCTTAGATGGTTTATATTTTCCACTCAAACCAACTTTGAAATCGAGCTGAACACCACCTCTCTGGGCCATTGGAACCAAGGATCCGTCAGAGCTGATGGTGGGATATATACCTCGCATGCCCGAAATGAGAAGAACAAGGTGTTGTGTCTTGGACAGAAGATGACGATCCCATGCCATGAGGGCTCGTGGAGGAATGGACTCCGCTAGAGAGATGACTGGGAGAGATATGGAGAGACAAAAGTCATCTGCTCCAAATGGTATGATACCAGGACGATATTGACTAACAACAACGTCAACAAAGTCACTGAGAAAAGATAAGTGAAAGGAGTGGAGTATCAAGACGCTCCGCACTTTTGTAGATTAGGCATTTGGGTACTGGATACGTTGCCGCTGCCATGACCAATGCCATCAAAGTCATCGAATGGCTCATAGTCATCATCGCTTTCTTCATCCGCATCAGCTTCCTGGGACTCGTGGCGAACAACAGGAATGCCGAGCACTTTGGCAAGTTGGGTACAGATTCTCATAACAATGCCGCCAATAGTGAGCGATGGCGCGGATGCTATGTCTTGTACAACATCATCAACTTTCGAAAGAAGGTCGGAATCGGGAGAGTAAGAAAAGAATGAATGACTCTTTGGATAGTCTGCTGTGTCTGAAACTAGAAGATTGAGTGCAAGAACATGTTCGCCAGTTGGCTTTGTGATAACGATCTCGAAAACTCCTTCGTCATCCCCAGGCCCTGCCCCTGCGTAGAGGGTGAAAAGTAAGGAAACACTGCCAATATACGTACTCTTTATAACGAGTCCGTGCACGGAAAGGCCAGCTTTGGCCTCGCCTTTAAGATCATTCAGGTCGGCATTGAAGCGTTTCCTGCCCTTCAACGTTGAGTTCTTTGTAAGGTTTACTAGACAAGACACGCTAGAAAGGGTAGGAGACATTGAAGCTAGATGAAAAGGGGTCAATCGATGTGCCACAGAAATGTATGAAACGACACAACGAAACGAAAGTAACCGATGTTACGATCGTTGCCAGCGACAACAACAGAACAAGGTAGAGAGGATTGACACGTACAGTCGCTGATTTTCTGGCGCTTTCTTGATGTTTCCGGCTCCGAGTCTGAGTCGTGGATGATTATTGGCTGTGAAGACGAGTTTGGCGCGATTTTTGCACCAGATCTCGGCATCAGACGCCCAAGCGCTCAAAGCTCAAAGTCAAGCTGTATGTATGGATAATCGAATATGTCCACAGCCACTACACACGTGCTAACATCATGATGAACACGCATTTAAAGGTTCCCACGTTTTGGCTCAGCGCTCAGCAACGTTACTTGTTGTACATACTTGGTGGAATTTCGCTAGGAGACTACTCAGTATGTGCTGTTTCCGAATTCTATGACAAGCCGGATAGAATCAGCTTCAGAGCTTCAGAGTTAAGTAACACTAGATAGCTCATCAGAATACAGTCTCGTTGAGTCCTTCCCGAGGTTTGAGGCCTAAGG